>WURV02089664.1:0-11810 GCA_011762755.2 Epimenia babai | reverse complement strand
CCAATATGGTTTTAGTATCGTAGCCAATATGGTTTTAGTATCGTAGCCAATATGGTTTTAGTATCGTAGCCAATATGGTTTTAGTATCGTAGCCAATATGATTTTACTATTGTAGCCAATATGGTTTTACTATCATAGCCAATATGGTTTTAGTATCGTAGCCAATATGGTTTTAGTATCGTAGCCAATATGGTTTTACTATTGTGTAGCCAATATGGTTTTAGTATCGTAGCCAATATGGTTTTAGTATCGTAGCCAATATGGTTTTACCATCGTAGCCAATATGGTTTTACTATCATAGCCAATATGGTTTTAGTATCGTAGCAATATGGTTTTACTATTGTAGCCATCAACAAAAACTTGACAAGAAATTATCATCACTCTTTCTTTATTTCTCTGAACTATTCCAAAATCCAATTTCTTACACTTGAAAGGCAGAAAACAGTAACAAACATCATCCTGGAGATGTAAGAAAACTTCTTGTGAATAGCTGTTATTTTCATCTGGTGAGAATGAAATGCCACATTAGACACTTGATGGTTGAGCTTGTTTATGTTTGTTGGAGAAAAGATTTCCTATGTTTCACTTGGCTGCCATTGGCAAATGAACGCCATTACCTATCTAATGAGCATCTCGAATATTCGTGCCATAACCAAAAATTGTCGAAATGTCTATATGTATGTGTGTTAATCTCTCATTACAAAGAATCTAACAGTTTATCCCTAAGATACATCTGATAAAAGTACTATTGAATGCAAAAAAAAGTCCTGTTTACGGTATTATTGAAACAGCTAAGGTGGTGAAGCATGGAGCATGAAGGGGAAGCTGATTTGGATTAGGACAGTACTTATAGATTTCTTAAATTTATCGTTGAGCAATGAAGTTAATATTATTAATAATGTTTGGTGTCTTAGCCATAAATGTTAATTATTTAATTCCGATACTGCCGAATTTATTTTGATATGAATATCTCCCTGCGCTAAAATTCTACTTGGTAAAAATGCCATAATAATATTATCTATAGATGGATTTCAATTATAATTATCTATTTTCCTTACTGAGGCAGCATAAACGGTTTACGACTGACGTGTGTGTATTTTTTATAACTACACAAACTAAAATCCTTTTAGCTTAATTCAGGGGAAAATAAAACATTCACCAAAATCAACCAGTTTCAGTATCACAAACGGATACACATAAAAGTGTAAATACACAAGCAAAGGAATATTACATAAGACAATTTCAACAGATCTAGTATAAATAAAAATCTACGTATCAGAAGCATAACGTGACGACGTGATTTCGATAAACCTAAATAAAATTACGCACTAGCACTTGTACTGTGACATAAGATACATATGGTGGGCTGTTGCCTAGCGATCTTCTTGCTAATATTTACATAAAAAATCATGCAATAAAATTAAACTTAACACATTTACAAGCAAGTCATGGATCTATTTTGTTGCGTAAATTGTGAAATTGTGCAGATAGCATATTTTTTGTTCAAAACAACACGCAGGTAACTATGAAATTTTGCACATTTTATCAAAAGGAATTTGGATGGGTATTAGACATATCAGAATCTGCCATAAGCATATCTGATCATTGTGACTTGGCATGGTATTGGTTAGTTTATAGTTGGACATTAGTACACTTGAATGATACAATGTTTTTGGGGATATAATTCATGATAAACTGTCCCAGTACAGAATTTGCTAATACAGAAAAATTTCGCATTTTCAATTTTAGCAAACAAAATTTTGGCAAACTCTTTCTGACTTTATATTTCCCATAGATAATTAAATAGATGTGAATAATTCTGAGATAGTCTTCATATTTATAGCACTAGCTGCAGCAATAAACAATGGACTTAGATGTGATCAATTCACTTAATGGTTATCAAGAATTTTATAGACCGAGGATCACATAAGTCAGTAGAAGTATTAGAATGGCCACTCAAGCCAAATCGTAAACTGCCATTTGAGGACACATAAACCGAGATGTAATATATTGAGATGTAATATATTACTTATGCCTGACTGGAGAGTTCTGCTATTCAATGTTCTTATTCGGGAGCCTACTAAAGTATAGGTCACTGTTGTAATTACACTAAAGCTCCAGAGAGATTAGGCAGGAATTTCCAATCTTCGAGGATGATTATTAATGATAATCAAGATAATAGCCATGATCGAGCCGGAAATTAACTGTATGTGATCTGCTTTATACAGCCATAGTAAACTGATCATTACAGCAGTTTCTAGGAATGTTCTAGATGATTGCATTTATTAATGCAGTCAAAGTGCATTCGCTTCCGTTTGCTTCCTTTACGATATCAAACAAAAATTTCTTAATTTGTTAGTCTTATCGATAGTAACTTACAAGATTAACCCTTTGAACACTGATGGCTGTGTATTACATCATTATATAAATGACATTCCCTGACAACAGCGTGGAGAGGGTTAAGGGGAATGACTTTGGTATAGACTAATTCTATACTCTAATTACTGTATGGTGTCGCTAATGTAAAAAATTCGCCTATTTCACCCATTTCACTTTTCGGAAAATTCTTTACAATTTAATACACTTAAATCCAATAAAGTTAAATTTTGTGCCTATATCTCATAAAATTCCTCATGCCTTCAGCTTCTTTGTATTTAGTATGAATTTATGTGTAGCGATTCGAATGCAAACGGAAAAGTTAACAAATACAATTATAAAGAAACCCTATATCGCATCATACTTATCACAATAGAAACCACAAAATAAAATGGAGGGAACCCAAGTTGTACTTCTACAGTTGAAACTCTGTAATTTGAACACATTTTAATGTGTCTTCAAATAAAAGTTATACAAATTTGAAACTTGAGCATTTTTATTTAGCCAACACATCATCCATCATTCGTAACTTTAAAATAGTTTTAGAATAAATGACAATGGTATTCATAGGGATGAGAGAAGGCAAACAGTCAGGGTCAGGGTTTCCAATACTGGGATCTCGAAATTTGGGGGTAGTTCAATATTAAAAAAAAATGCATTCACAAATTCTGTAGTTACTTTTCGCTTTGGATTTTTGATGCCAGCTTTTCATGGTTTATGGTTATAGCCCTTACGTTTCACGGTACATGACCATGGATGGAGAGTAAAAATGATCCATGCGGCTGACACATCCAGCTAATGCATCCGGTACTCGGCGAAACTTAAGATCACTCGACCATTTTGGCGTGGCTGATGTAGTACAACATCGTCAATACCGTTTTAAACTGTTATCATCGCTTCATCTGATATTATGAATTATAACGACTAAAAACCATTTACAGAGTAGCAATATTTATTGTTCTAAAGGAACAGCCGCATATGGTGCTTTTCTACCTAAAATAAAGAATAGAATCCACTTAGAAGTGTACTGTACATGGTTGGTAGTCATTACGATGAGATGACAACGTATGGCGCAGATGGAAATGCGAGAATTTGTGGACAGAAAAAAAGAATAAAAGTAACTAAAACATGGATCGTAGACAGTGAAAGTTCAATATATATTTTTGTGGGTATCAAGTTTGATCGACAAAATAAAAAACTGGCGAATTTGGGTAAATATATGTAAATGTCAGCGAAATATATATTCAGCGAAGAATATGCTCTGTACAATAATTTTCATGGTCACATGAAGCATTTCGTTCATGAAAAAACTCATGATCAATAAAACTAGTTAGTGTACATAAAGGGTCTAGTTAGTGTATGTAAAAACCTCTAAGTTACTTTGAACCAGTGAAACTACGGTAATTAATTAGTAATATAATGTGACATTGAAAGAAAGAAAAAAATATAAATTTCTCAACTTGAAAGGTTAAAGGATACCCTGTCATATAGATTGGCAACTGTTGCCTGGCAACGGAAATATTTTCTGGCTATATAGACGATGACTCCAATAAAAAAATGAAATGTTTTTCAATCTATGCAGAGTAGCGTTATTAAGTTGATAAATATGTTACCTTTAGTGTGGCCTCAACCCACGATCTCCATATAACTTTTCTGGTGCTCTATAAACATACCAAAGTACCGTTAGCATGCAGAGAGAAACTGTACTGTGACTGTAAGACTTCCGTGAATTTCATTTGTATAACCTGTCTCGCCAACAATGCTTCTAAGAATCAAGAAGTAATCAACAAGCAATCCTCGAACTGTAGGCTTCGGTATGATGTTACGTGATGATCGGAATGACTGATACGAATTGCCTCGAGCCAACAGGGTAGCGGACATTAGCGTCTGCGAAAGTTGTGTTTTCTCGTGATTGCTTTTTTACATTACGACAAAAAGGGGCAATGATGCAGAATGATTGTGCCTCGCTGCAGGCAGATATCCCGTGTTGACTCTCAATGAACTCTCCTCACTCACGCTAGGCAGCGCTAACCAGTCTAAACATCAACTGAATAATCGACAAAATACGTGAGACCAATTCATATTCTCTGATTGATATGTCCACTATTATTTGTGCCCTTGTGAATGCATACGGTCGGATGTTGAGTAATATCCTTTGATGAATTATTGCGAGACAACATCTCGAAATGACCAATGTGAAAATAGCAAATTACCAAAGTGTATGGGATCTTACGGATTTACAGACAAGTTGGAAATACTGACAAATTAGTATTTGCAGAATAAACGGCGTGTAGATATTGTGAATGATTTTAAGAAGAATTTGCAGGAAGGATTTAAGAACAAACCATCAAAGAATAAAACTCAGTCATATGTTGGTAAAAATAAGGTCATTGCCAATAAGTCTCGCCCACAGGAGGGTCTCAATGGATCCTAATTATGACAGTATTTGAGAATCACAATGGTTTAATGATGCCTGCCACAACATGTGGCTGAAGCCTGCGTAATGAGCAAGCTATTATCCTATCCACAATGAGCAAATATATCTCCTTGTAGTCTCACAGTTGTGAGGATGTGAAGATGTAAAGATGTGTCAGATGTATAGCCATGATTGAGCACGTGCAATATCTCCATTGACAATTCCTTGAACAAGAATAACACCTACGCAGCGATGATGGCATATGGTACATTTACTATCCACCTTGCTGTGACATTTTTACTCCTAATTCTACATCCAACATAAGATAGTTCGACTATCCCAGAAAGTATCAAATGACTCAACAAAGCAATGTACTATTAGATGTTCAAGATGACATTGCATATACCAAGAGCGACAGACCAGATATTTAATGGCCCCATAGTGTCTTAAAGGCCAGAGTCGCCTCTTTACCACATCATATGCGGTCAGCTGCACGGCAGGTTTGCCACACGAGGTTCCCACCGCAAAATAGATTGGGCTCAGTGTATAGAATTGGAGTACCCATACAAGCTTTATATTATTTCTAATTCTATATATATAAAACTATAATCCTACAACTGCTTTCGAAATAATTTTTGTTAGTCGCAACGTATTTATTTTAATTTATTTCAGACCCAACAAAAGACCCTTATAAAAATTTATGATGAGGCAGTTCTGTCCAAATGCACCTAGATGTTCCATTGGTGTGGACCTTGAACTTCTCAGTGACTCTGTTGTGACAATGTCTGCAGTATGCTCTTACTTAATAGCAATCTAAAGAGAATCCAACTTTCAGTTAATATCATTTTCCGTCTGCAGTTGCAGACTGAGAATTTGTACATCACAATCCTCGGTAGTCAATACACTAAATATTATGAATTACAATGAGATTCCGAAGGTATAACAATTACTAAAATAGTCTCATAACTTGCCTCAGTGATTTTAGCTGAGTGAAGAACTGCTCACTGATTACTTGCCTAAAAAGTTTTTGGGCGACCATTGATTGCCTCCCCTGATATTTTCTCAGGACATGCCCCGGTCCTACTGCGGTAGTGCTGGGTACGCACTAACCTTATATCATTCCTTCACCCATCCATAATCACCTATCCATCGTGGGGTCGACTCAGGCGACTGATGGCTTTCATTCACCAAATCCGTAATAACTATACGTCTTGCATCGCGCTAATTGGGCATCTACCTCCCGGTCAGTACAGTAACCTGATTACACGGCCCAGCATTGACCTGTTAGACAATCAATATTCTTGAGTAGAGTCCAAACTCTGGACATGCTGGCATAAATTAAGTTAACTCCAAGCGTATACAGTATTGATGCCAGTGCATTCTACATGGTCTACTTGTGAACAGTGCAACTAAGTGGACCGACCACACGCGGGTAGGTATGCTGAAGTAGTACATTTGTCGAAAAATTGAAAAGTTCCTGAAGGGCAGGCAGGGGACTTGAAAATAACTGATGGGACTCATCATCAGAATAGATATCAGGTCGGGCACTCTAACATAATAGAAATGAAATCTGCTACAGCTCCTAACTGCTTATCTGGAGGTCGTGGGTTTCTTAATCATTACAAAATGTAATTTTCGTGAAAATTCTACTCCTCTGTTCCACAAAATGTACGACTTGAACTTCTCTGATTTAGTGAAATTCAAAACTGCCTGTATACTTGATAAAACTGCCTGTATACTTGATAAAACTGCCTGTATACTTGATAAAACTGCCTGTATACTTGATAAAACTGCCCGTATACTTGATAAAACTGCCCGTATACTTGATAAAACTGCCTTATATCATGATCATGCCTACTACAATGTTTTGCCACAAAATGTTTAATGTATATTTACTGTTAAAAATTCCTGCACAGAACCTCGACAGTACAGCATGGCATGAATCTTGCACCTCTGTAACTAGCTTTTCTGTAGCCAATATACATCTTCGTAGTGCATTAACAACACACCCACACCAGATCCTACCAGGTATTACGCACGAAATGGCCTTAATTTTAGTAATGTTCTCCATAAAGGAGCAAAAAATCATTCAGCAGGTGCGCCACGCAATGATATATACCAGACATTTTCACACCAAAAAACCTTTGCAAACTGCAACACAGTTCTTGTTTACCTTTAGTGAAATAATGACTTTAGGCTCAAACATAAAGCGTGGCATTACGGCGGTTTTCTGAATTCGTGAATTGACTCAAATTACAAACATTTGTCGATCTATGGTAATTTGGTGAAGTCTGTGATGGTTCCTGCGATGATTCCTGCGAGAGCTACTTACTGACACGCGGGTATACCACGTCGTGTAATGACTCACCGCGACAATTTGATTATACTGTGTCTAATTATTGCCCTCCGGTGTAGATATTAAATGAATGAATGGCTGCGGCATCACTGGGCTGAATGATTGACCGACCGCAGACTCACTAAGCGATAGTTAGCTACAGGAAATTAATTCAGACGCGAAAAACTGACAACACCATGCTGACAATAACAAGTCACAAGTAAACACGATAGCAGTACAAAAGTTTCATGCCAAAGCTTAATAAACTTACGAATCAAGTAAATGTTTTGTGCGTTAAACAGTTGAAATTACAATTATTACGTCGTTATTATCGGCCGATGTAATCATTCTGTATACATTATAATACCGATCTTTCTAATAATCATCAATTTATATAAAGATAGGATCTATAGCATCAACATACTACACCAAAAGTTGCCATGATTGTCTAATAACATAGTATAGAGGTGTGGGTTGCCGTGTTAGCCATGTCGTAAATACAAAAATACAGAGGTAACACCTTGTTGACTAACTATATAAGGATTAACACAAGCTTTTATATATCAAGTATACTTCATCAGGTGCACCTTGTTAGCAGCTTGTGTTAATCCTTATATAGTTAGTCAACAAGTTGTAACCTTTGTATTTTCGTAATAACATAATTTTAAGAGATAATGGCAATATCTTTTATATAGATAAACTAATTTTATCGATCACATGCTTTCACATACACACTATCCTTCATCAGGTGATCAGTCTATCAGTCTGTATAAAAGGTGTTCCCCTTGTCTCTTCAACTACACCAAATGACTGTATATCTACTAGCTGTTGAATTAATTATTATTAATCTGATTAGTTTAGTATTTTCTATAACAAATTTTCTAACCAATTTTTTTCCTACCTGCATATAATTAATTGTATACCTTTTGGTATGTAATGCAATGTAATGTAGATGTATTTTATATAGCGCAGATATCAGTATGCTTCACACGCAAAAATCAGGCTGGTAATAATAAGAGTAAGATAAAGAGAAACAATTTTTTGAATGTTTATCTATTTGTATGATGTAATATATTGAATTCCTATAAAATCATATCTGTTCTTGAGTTGTGCAAAGATGATAACGCCAGACCCAAATCTACCCACTACCCAACCCGAACATGACTTGACCTAGACTTGACCTGGACCTGACCTCGACACAGACATCACCCACACAAGCCTCGACTCCCGACTAGATATATATACCTGACTGGATCCGCATCAATAATGCCAGATCGAGTTTGTTACTCTTGACTAACGTTAAGTTGTGTTTAGGTTCGTATTGTTGTGCACATATATAGCGAGAAACACATGTAGCTTAAACCATGTACATGGGGTTAAAGATTTTCTTGCGAGAGCTGGAGTATGATTAAGGACATGTTAATGTCATCGTGATACTCTGAGATTGCTGAGTCATCGCTAGTTGTGCCTAAGTAGCCCTAACATATAATTAAATCTAGTAGGTTAATTTTCAAGACAATGACTTACTAACGAGGGGCACCAGATGTGATAACAACTTATACTGGACAAAAAGTAAGACAATGAACGTATCGAGAGATTACTACACCTAGAACCATAGCTGTAATGTTAATGTTAATGAGGGTAGCCAATGTGGTTCTCTGAATGATCGGTGAGAAATGTACAGAAAAAACCTATACCTCTCAAGTCCCATCTGGGGTATAGGTTTTTTCTGCGCATTTCTCTCTAAAACAGGAGTCGAGCCAGGGTCAAGTTGACCGAACGAGCTCTTTCGAATCGCCGATGTGTGCTATCAGAATCAATTGCATGATACATAAGCTGATAAAATATCAAGAAACAACGACGTTGTCAAGTATATAAGAAGAAACGCAAATATTGTATACCATACATATGAGGGTGATAAGTAATAGATATTTGGTTCTCATGTAGCCTGTTTAATAACTGGGAGTACACTGTATTATACCGTAGGTGGTGAATTACCTTCCTTCCTCTAGTACGACTTAGGGACAGGGACAAGTTTTGGGTAGAATGAAATATTTGTGTTGAATTGTTTTTTTCCCCCAAAGGTAATTCATTCATCAATTTGTGATGTCTCCAAAATTAATTACATATCATTAGTTACCCGGCATATACATAACATGCCATATTTAGAAAAACATGAATGTAAAATGATAGGATATTTTTTTCACCAGATATGAAGGATGGGTGAGTGAAGCTGGGGTACCCATCTTGGACTACGGATTACCATTCTGTAGAGGACATAATCGTGAGTGAACCCAAAATGGCAAATAACACTAATGCTTCTTCGATAGCGCTCGAGTCCCACTGGAGCATGCTGGGATTGCTCATCGTGATAGTCACATCTGCCATGGGAAATTTACTCGTCTGCCTCGCTGTGTGTCTTGAAAAACGACTTCAGAATATGACAAATTACTTCCTGCTGTCACTAGCGCTGGCCGATTTACTCGTTTCGCTGCTTGTTATGCCCCTCGGCATGATCGTCGAAGTCTACGGTGAGTTTATATTTGCTTTATTATGTAATAACAGCATGTATCAACTTCCGATATACCATCTTTTTATACCCTAAATTTTTTTAATACACTCCCAGGTAGGTGGTTGAGATTGTTCAACAGGTTGAAGTTCACAAATCAAATCCGAAAACGTATTTAAATAATTAGTGTAAAAACCCTGGGCCATTCATAGCGTGATTTTTTATATTTTATAGGTACAAAATGTATAGCCTTGTACATATGTATATATAAACCTGACTAATTGTATTTGTGTTTTATAGGCGGGGCAAGTAACAATATATGTACAATTCTCACTTATTTTCTGAACTAAATTATACGTATATGCATATTTGGGACATCAATTTCTTACATGCCATGTTCCAACGTATTTTCCATCAGCGATTCATTTAAAATCCCTACGTCTTACTCATATTTTAAATTTATTTGTATCTTGTCAGGTAAAAGAAGACTACCAAATGCTATCTAATTATTATTATTATCATTTTTATTATTATGAATAATATGGCCGAAGATTAGCGACATAAAAGTCCATCAATGTCTAAATCGTCATATCACAGTGAGCTTAATAACGTACATGAGGTAAATGAAGTGTATGTCAAACAGGCATAGTAAAACTGTGTCCACAATAGGAAGATGGCTCATTTCTTTCTTTTCGGAGTTCTGCGGCCCTTGTGTCTTGGGTTATAGTTATTTTTTCAACCAAAACATCATGTTATAGATAATGAATGTCATGTAAGCCAATAATGTGCTCCATAAGAATTACCAATTATCAAAAAGCCACAGCGGCCTCAAGTCGCTCACACGAAAAAAAGACAAAACAAGAGGCCAAGGAGGCCACTTTGATATTAGACCAAGAAGACAGTATCTGCCGAATGGCTAATCTCCGCGATGAAGGGTTCTAAAGAAAAAGATTTACAGTAAAAATACAAACATCGACACAAGTTACCTCCCCGTACTAGCATGACAATATGATGAACAAATCTAGAGGAGACCAACCCAAGGACAATATTTGCCAATTTGCAGACCTCTGCAATAAGTGGTTGAGAAGAAAATTTTTCTAAGGAAAAAATACAAATATCGGCATAAGTTATCTCCCTTTGTGGCAATGATGATGCCATAAACAAATCTTTTTAATGAAATATACAAACACAAGCAGAACTTAATTCCCCTTGCTGCTAGGATGATACTACGAGCAAATCAAAAGAGACCACCCCAAGGACAAAATCTGACAAATGGTAGACCTGTGTGACAAACGGTTCTTGAGAAGATTTTTTAAGAGAAAATATTAACATCGGAATAAGTTACATCCCCTTACTGCCATGACAATATGATGACTAAATCAAGACACCAACCCAAATACAATATTTGCCAAGTAGCACACCTCTGCGATAAGCAGTTCTTGAGAAAATTTTTTTTTAAATGTTAACATCGGATGGACGGACGAACTCTGATCAGAAAGCTCACCGAGCATAAGCTCAAGAGAGATAAAAATGGGCTAGCACCTACATATCGCTGTGGGCTCGTTATTCTGAGCAACTTTCCACGGGATGGTCGCTGTTCAAATAGTTACCTAATGCCTTATATATGGAAAACTAACTGCTTGCATAAACAGAGCTGCAAGCTAATACCTGCGGCAATTACTGTAGACTTCATTAAATTTCCATTGTACCGATGACAAGGTGTGACACTAATAGAGAACAAAAGTGCAATGATTTAACAGTTCAGTAAATTATCCCACACAACTGGCGTCAAAGTTACAAATGTCAGTCACCATAAATCATTAGTAAATAAGAATGAAGATGGAATAACCTAGTAACCTAGTTACCTCTATGAGGGGGGGGGGCAGCTGGCGTAGTGGTTAGAGCATTTGACTTTGAATCTAGGAGCCCCTGGTTCAAATTCCGCTCTGACCAGTGTACTAACTGTGGCATTTTTCGGGCTGAAAGCGCCTTATACCCCATTGTCCGTGGGAGTCTGGGTAGCCCTAGCAGTATGGTTCTCTTAGGGCTTTTCCCCTCTGAAGTTTGCTGTGCTTCAAATGCTCTATATATGATCTCTGTCGCTTACCTCTCCGCTATGTCATCATCTCATTGTAAATAACCACTGACCTTCCATAGACTTAGCGGAGTGTGCG
>WURV02089553.1:0-20456 GCA_011762755.2 Epimenia babai | reverse complement strand
TATTAAGCGACCTCCTGTCTTAAGCGACCGTCTCACGCCGGTCCCGCGGACGGTCGCTTAATACAAGTTTCACTGTAATATTATTCGAAATTTTTAGCTGCCAAACACATTTTACAGGAGAAAAAACTAAGAGCAACATTTTTAGACGTACAGTATTCAAATCAAAAAGCAAGTACCGACAACGCAAATTGATACAGTTAGAAATAAAAAGTTGGTATAATTATAAGCACAAGCTCTAAGAAGGTGGTCGAAAGGCGAGTACTACAAGTTGCCTGAAGGCATAGTGTGTTATTAAGCGCGGAAGAACATAAGAAACCAACTTAATCAATATTGTCATTAATGAAAATTACATCAATACCTGCTTATATTCTTGATGTTTAATGTGACATGCAATGTTTAATAAAAATAAACACGCCCTTTTGTGACAAGATTTCGCTACTACGAAATGCGTTAATTTTGCAACCACCTACTCTAATGCCACGCGGCCAGGTAGAGAGTTTCAGCACCTGGCAATCTGATTTTATTACAAAAAGGGTTCATTACGAGAATGAAGCGGAGTTCCAGCTGACGAAACGACAGTATGTCGTCAAAACTTCTTTATAGCTGTAATCGGATTCGGCTAATAAACTCAAACGTACAATACAGACAACAAGACATATTTGATGAATCTGGCTGCAGTACTTACGGGACAAGTTAGACTTGGCATCAATAGGGCTATCATTGAGAATATGATCGACCAGCCCATCGTGCGTGCTGGTTCCATTCTTAGGCAGAGATGTTGAATTCAAAGAGTTGAGAACTGCATTAAGGTAGTCGATAGACAGTGATGTATCGGATATGGGGGATTGTGTATACGCCAGAGTATTCGCGTGGATTTGAGTTTCAACATCGGCGTCAGACGAAGTTGATGTGTTTAGTGTAGTTTCTAGTTCGACTGCTCTATCTTCGGTTGATCCATCTTGTGTTACGTTATCTGATTCTAAGGTATTTAAGAGACCATTCGTTGTTGAATCTCCAGTCTCGTTAAATATTTCCTCGTTGACTTCTCCGCTTCCGTTGGCTTCCTCCTCTGCGTTCGATTGACTGATTTCACCACTACTCGCACTCTCGTCTTCCAAACCATTGCCCGTAACATTCTCAAAATATTGTTCCGTTTTTGTGTCTTCGGTGTTTGGCGCAGCTACAATCTCATTGCCATTTCCATCAAATGTATCCACGTTGGTCGCGCCTGGTGCTGTACTAATATTGCCAATAAAAGACATTGATGTGACAGTTTCCGTTTTTTCACTAGAAGGAACACTAATTGTGTTATTTTCAGATCCATTTATAATTGAGTCGCTATGATTTCTCAGAATGCTACTTGTTGTGGATGACTGGCCAGTTTGCTTGTTCATACTTTTTTCTTGCGACGCGGATTCCGCCAGAGATGGTGCTATTATCTCTTGTGTAGTAGTTTGTGCGTTGTTAGTTATACCTCCCTGTGCAAGGGTGACATATGGTGTTATGGGATTTGTAATACCTTCTCCCGTTATCGGTGGAGAAGTATTGATATCATCTTGCGGGGAATTCGACGATGCGCTGTTAGTGGGGCTCTCTTCAACAACAATAGTCGGAACAATGATGTCATCATGCGTCTGCGTGACGCCGGTTGCAGCAGTCTTTCCAATGTTATACCCTGGTGTGACATCAGTCTGACTTGCCGAGTTAACATCCTGTTGAAGAGCTGTCGTTGGAGAAGTATTAGTAAAACTTTCTTGGGTAAGCGTGGTCGGCTCAGTATACTGTGCTGCGGGTGAAGAGGCAGGTTCATCCGTACTCTCGCCTTCATACTTCGGCGTTATATTGCTGATCGTATTATGCTCGAAATTCTCTCCTGGTGTGTTGTCCGATATCGCTTGTGCTGGTGGTTGAATCGTGTCGCCATCATTTTGTCGAGAGATATTCGTATGATTTTCGTTGTTTGCTGCGGTCGGTTTTACGTCAATCAGAGACGTTGTTCCCGTAGATCCGAGGGCTTTTGTCGCTTGATCCGGGTGGTGGGGCAGGTGACTAATTAAGAATAACATCATTCCATCTGTGGCTTCTCCCAAACACTGGTCGATAGGCTCGCATTTGATGAGATGACATTCGTCTCCAGATAAGATAGTGGAATCAAACAAAGCAATGTTGCAATCCTCTGTAAACATATAAATAAACGTTGTGATTACGTTGTAAAACCTCAAGGTGAAATTGGAAGTGCCACATATACACAAGCGAAAAACATGCGCGAAAATTGGATCGGTGAACAAGTCCTCACTTATCACCCAGATTAACGCAGCAGACATGGGTATGTTTACAGGCAGAACTTACTTGCATTCGTGATAGACGCAGATAAATGATTGTGCATTTGACACCAACACAAGAGAGCTTATCACATCGCAGTGACAGTATATACATAGTTTAAAAGCTAATGCCATTACGCCAAAATCACATTACGTACAATGTCTTCGATTACTCTCGATTGCACAAAAATCCATTTCTTAAAATTTCCACAACTCGATCAGTTATCGTGAACAGACATATCCTTGCACAACCTGAACGGTGACTGTCGCCGTAAAATGCTGGCAATAGGCTTCCACAGCAATTAAGTATTCACTGTAACAAGTAAATCTCTCTAATAAAGAGACACTATACGAGTAAGCGACAATTCTGGAAGGCATAACTTCATACTTAACATTTTACTCGACATTTTATGTGATTAAGTTGCCAAGCATACCATTTTCATAATCACAGCAAGCTTGATAACATCCAACGGAGCCATTTTCTAAGGGCATGGAGATGATTCCTAACTCGCGAACTTCGACAGCCTCGCGATTCAGCGTCCGGTTGTCATGGTGCGTAACTTCGCACTTGTCAGCCGTCACGTGGGACACCAATAGCGCTATCACAACGAAGCATGTACGCAGAAACGAAAAATCGCAAAATGTCCTTTCCATCTTAATATCCAAGTAAATCGATAGCAATAAGTTTGTGTGAATTTTTTAGACATACACTACGAGACGAAGATGAAATAATTTACAAGCCGAAAATAATCATAGATATTTCGTGCTATTAAAAAATTTACTGTCAGGAGAAATATATTGGGTTTTCCTGTGAAATACAACTGTGTCTTTGGAACAGAAAATCAAATTACTCACTTTAGTAGTTACGGATATCATAAAAGTGAAATGATTATATTTGTAGTGCGACTATAGGTTAGGCTGCCGTTAGAATAAGAAGCGCAGACTACGTCGACAAAGAAGTCAACAATGTTAAAATATATACAATTTCCTAATATATTTGTCAATATTTGAAAATTAGTCTATGCTGCTATACCAAAACGTCAAAGGACGTCCAAGAAGTGGTTTAATGAATATTACCATTATTATAACTCGTGTTGCTGTTTTAGTAACGCTTCACGGCTGTTGCTCTCGACACGCAGGGTGTAACAGTGGGCGCGATGTACCACCCAGCTGTTACGGGTATCAAGGGATTACGTGACGCTTTGGGTCGATTTCTGTCCATACAGTAGAACCTATATCATTTTACTAATAGGGTATTCAATATGAGAAGTGTGACTTAAGATATCCTTATAACGTAAAAGGTCACGACCCTCAATAGCAACTAACAACTCTAATGAGAGATGTGGCTATGGACAGCCATCGGGCTGCACTTATTTTTATTTGTGTAGCCTTCCGACTAAGATTACGAGGCTATTGGGCTAGCCACTGTTGCATCCATATATGTGACTATTCACATTCCTGGCTCTGGCCAGTCGGAATTTCGCTTTACCGCTATGGGATGAGTAGGGTATTACTACCTGGAGGGTCATTAGTGGATTAATATATGTACACTCAACAATCGGTCTTGAATTCATTCTATGCGATACATACGCAAAAACCTACAAATATACCGATATACCAGGCATTACGAATGAAATGCTGGAAATGCCATATTTACCAGCATACCGGCGCTGTCTAAATTATACAAATTCTGCTGATTGAGACCACACAAATCCTGCTCGTGGTTTCTATATATAACGCAGAGAAATAAAATGTACCCCCGAAAGCCCAATAGAATACTTGGCGAAATGCTACACTGGTCTAGCGGTGGTCGTTGATTCATGTCAGCATCGGAGGTCGTTGATGACAACCATGGTTCTAGTACTCTCACGCTGTGTTATTAGATTAGGTTCGAACGATGCGACGATCTCGGCTCGGTCATTGACGTACACCGTCTGATTGTTTGTTAATATCCTCATCGGTAGTTTACGTCACAGACATACGTTTCACTATTATCAGTGTAAAGAGGAAAGATACCTATAAGACAAATTAATAGAAAAGTTGTCATACTGGTCTAGTTCACATGGAGTGTTACGTCGGGCTCTATCACGTCCGTTTAATGTTCCTTCAGTTTAATGTCGCTTGAATATAAAAATTCCGTATATTTTGCCGCCATTGTGTGCACAATTGTGATTATGTGTTTATTTATAATTACTGGGGCTTACAAATGCAAATATGTACGAAATAATATCAACATTCAAGTAAGTTATTTATAAATTCGAGTGACATTAACCATTCTGTACGTTGAATAGAACATGCCCGACGAAGGAATAAGTTAAGATTATAAAAGGCCCAAGCTTAAGTCATGTTTCAGCCCCTACCATGGTGAGCAATTGTTTTTTCTGTGCCTTATTATTCACGAGCGACTATAGTCGGATAATAATCGTTATTTTTATATCTCAATCACTTTACCGACAGTGAAATATTTATCGTAAAATTCACAAAATTACTGTAATTTACATAATGAAAAAACGTCAAATAATGTATGTAGTTATATGCTGATTACCAAAGTATTCGTGATCCGGGCCATGCTTGGCCCGCTACAAAGCTAGGCAACAAATGCGGTTACCATGACATTGATTAGCCTCACTTATAATTGGTGAAAATACACCTACTAAAAAAAGGGAAAGTACAACTTTTCGAGACCGCAAGTATCAGCCAATAAAGGCTCTCAGATGAGGATTACAATGAAATGTTATTGGCAGCTATCCAGCGCATATACAATACCTTCGATACTCACATAGCACCCCGCCTGGGATAATATCGAGCATCTACCCATTTTGGAGACGGGTTTACTCCAGCAATCGGGAATAAATGACTTGCTGACCATCATCGCAAAAAAGTCGACTGGTGGGAAGTTTCGAACCCGCGATCTTTCGGTTACGAGTCCGGTGTTCCTACCACTCGACTAACTGCTAGAAAATTAGGTGGCGCCTTCCCGCCTGTTCTTTATCTAATCTCACCCACTCTTCCAAGTTGATGATGATTGTTGTCAAGGGTCAGGCAGGAATAACTGTTCAATATTAACTGTATCTTTCAACAAGTACAGTACATTGTACATTGGGTATACATGTCAGTTTTTGAATATAGTAAAGGCACACTGCACAGTATTAATTACACATTCTTGTACTTTTAAATGAACATTTTCACTTACCATAATGTAGAATGTTATGATGATGGTATCTACATGAGTATATAATTTTTGGAGGATTGTACATTTAACGCATCAAGTATAACATTTATAGACCGCACGGATCAGCCAAGGCTTTCAGATGCGGTTTGCAATTGGTGTTATTATATTCAGTGCAGATACAATACCTTTGACACTCGCCTATCAACCATCAAAAATGATATCAAGCATCTACCCACGTTGGAGATTTTGGGTTACTCCAGCAATCGGGTATATATTACTTGCTGGGGATCATCGCAGAAAAGTCGACCAGTGGGCCGTTTCGAACCCAAGACCTTTCTGTTATGAGTCCAGTGCTCCTATCACTCAACTAACTACTTGGCCAAATGTTTCGTTTTCTTTGTATCTTAATTCATGCGACAAGGTTTAAATGCCAATCGGTAGAAGCACGGTCTGTCATGTGACATGTTGCAAGTTTGAATCAGCACTTCCCATAGATTTTTCCTACACCTTTCATGATATGAAATGAATACGATTTTTGTGCTTGGAATTTTTCTTGTGACCAAGATTTGCATTGAAGCGGTTTATTGCAAATTTCATAAGTGTTTAATGAGGTAATTAATGTCATGAGTGGGATTGATAATTACAACCGTTATTAAATTAACACTTTACTCAAACTTTGGCTTTCTCTTTACTTCTATTCGCTGGATGCACATATCGTCCGATGCCCTATTTCGGTCACTAACTCCAACTTTGGTAGGTTTTTACATCAATAACACGATCGCAAAAAAATTGAATTATATATAATAGTGAGGAAGATTAAACATACCGTAAATAGGTTTTTACAACTACTATTGTTCATACTGATAGAATGAATTACAGTCTTTCCGCTCCAGCATTAGTTAATACAGAAACAGAATGCATATTATCTTTCAAGCTGGCATTTTAAGATCGACTCATTCACAACTCCTCGCATATAGTTAATCGCCTTTTGAGGATCATCACTTTTCATCAATGCCGTTCCTGAAACAATCATATTAGCGCCGGCTTCCGCACATATCTGAATGTTCGAAGGGCCCACGCCCCCATCAACTTCGATGTCCAGAAATCTGTATTTATCGCGTAATCGACGAACTTTCGGCATCATATCATTCATAAATAATTGTCCACCAAATCCAGGCTCTACAGTCATGATCAGTACCATGTCCACAAGATCGATATAAGGTAAAATAATGTCTATGTCCGTTTTCGGTTTCACCGCTATTCCAGCTTTCATGCCGTGTTCCTTTATTTTCCTAATACACGCGATAGGATCGTCACAAGCCTCCACGTGAAACGTGTACTGATCAGCTCCTGCATCATACATTTGTTCGATCCACTGAAGAGGTTGAGCTACCATCATATGCATATCTAAAAAGGCCTTTTGGACTTTGGGACGTAAACACTTAACGACGGGGTGACCAAATGTTAAGTTCGGAACGAAATGTCCATCCATGACGTCTAAATGAAGATAGTCCGCACCACTGTCTAACATTCGTTGACATTCCGAAGCCAACAGCGAGAGATCGGAATTAAGAATAGAGGGTCCAATCCTGCACTTCAAATTTTCACAGGGTGTCGCCATGTTATCTCGTATACTGCGTTGGAGCAGTTATCGCCCTTTGCGTTTGGCGGAATAACGGTGCGTAGTTAGATACCAGATCGAGTTACTTTTTTTACGATTACAGCGCAAAGCCGTAAACATTCACCAACTTTGTATAATCCATTTCATAGGTCAAAAATTATGTTGTAATTTTTAATTTTATAAGGAAAAGTTAACTGAAAAACCACTTTTATCGTATTCAAGTTCTTTTCAGGAAAAAATTGAGGAAAGGAATAAATCCTGTTAGGTGTTTGTTAATCCTTAGTGATATTTAAAAAGTCATAACAATATACCCATATTCATACGTATTTATCTACAAGCAACAAAAAAAGATCAATGACAGAAACACGAAACAATGCATATTTCCAGTTGGAAGTTACCTTCAATTTTATTTCATCCAATGTAGGTACTCCACAGAAGGTACCACATATGACAATTTTTATCACTATCATGCCTACTTATCTAAAAGGAACTGAAACACTGTTTTTTTTAATTGAAACTAAAGCGAATGGAACAATAAATGTTCAAACACTAAAACAAAACAGTAAAGACACTAAAACGATGGGACATTTAGGTATCAAAATATGAGCTTCTTGACAAAAAAGAAAATTGATAAATATGTACCGTGCATTCTGTTTGTGCATACTAATGTACGTAAAATAAAAATTCATTTCATTATGGATATCGTCTCTCATTCTTTAATACACTCAAGGGACTATTCACACAAATTACACATTGAGAAAACATTTAATGATTGTGACAATCGTTGCACAGAAAAAAGCAAGGATTCCTAGATAATTCCTGTAATAATTTCCATTTCTTGACAATTATATTAACACATACCTATCTTCAACTAGCAAAGAGGAAACAATATTGTTGATTGCCATAATACGTTACAAGAAATTGGAATGTGCTTCAGTGTATTCTATGACATAATTGGTCCTGACCTGTGATACAATAGATAATCATTATTATGAAACGAAAATTGGTCAATAAACAGGGTATCAAACAACTAGTTCCACACCACAAATGGTATCGTACTCGATAACTAAATGTGCTAATCTGCGAATGCTCCAAATCTCTTTATGCTGTTAACCTCTTAAAGTTCTAAACCTCTAAATATTCTAAACCTCTAAATGTTCTAAACCTCTAAATGTTCTAAACTTCAAAAAGTTCTAAACCACTAAATATTCTAAACCTCTAAATGTTCTAAACTTCAAAAAGTTCTAAAATCTCTAAATGTTCTGGACCTCTTAGTGTTTTTGATCATCTGAATATTCTTTATCTCTACATGTTCTGAACCCCTCAATCTTCTATGAACCTATAAATGTTCTAAACCTGTGAATGGTCTAAACCTATTCAAACAGGATTGTGTTAGTTATAGCTCAAGATTTTTCAAGATCTACTCATCAAACATCTGAATGTCTATCTTCACTAGCACCTCGCCACATTCAACTTCATGAAGTACAAGGTGCTTCGTGATTGGACCTTTCCTCGACGACGTGTCTTGGTAGATTTCGGCCAGGCGCAGTTCAGTTCGCCCGAGGAAATCTGATGACAACAACCATCGATGGATGTCACTTTGAAGTGATGGCATGATAACTAAGTACACTGATATATCCACTAGTCAACAAACAAAATTACTTCAAACTCTAACTCAGTCAATGAATTTATATATTCGATGATTGCTTGTTGCAGATATCAGTGTAAATAATTTAAATGTTAGTGTCTTATCAAGACTTGTGAATATCAGGATGATCAAGAGTTTCCTTGTGTAGCTAAGTAACCCTCCAGACCAGGATTTAGGGTTTGCGCCGCATCAACAGGAAAATTTGTATTTCTGCGTATATCTCTCTGCTACTCAAATGATAGTAAGAAATTGGTCAATATTTTGTGGCGATCAATCGATTTTGCCTCGACTCATGCAAGCTGTTACAACATACAGTGTATTATGTAATTCTGACATATACGCGAATACCAGATGTCAGCGCCGTTAATAAATTCTGGCACTATACTCTTATTGATGAGTGCCAAAATTGTCATGTCATGGTGTATTAGTGTTTTGGTATAATGCAGTCCACATATTGAAATTTGGTTGAATCAATTTTCTTAATGGTTTTTACAGTGAAGATGGTACATTATAAAATATTGGGATTGGTACGTACAGTAGATTACTAAAAGTATATTATTTGCATCTATCAGTAAACAAACCAACCATTTGGTGTGAACAGGTCACGGTCATAGACAGTGATACAGAGAACATCTTGATGTATGTCCTTAATAGTAAACTGCATGGAGCTGTTCCATTTAGGGTTAGTTGTGCCATTAATCACCTTAGTCTTGTGTTCTTGCGACCCTATACTTACTTCGCAGTATGGGTCACTCTTGCCTGAGGGGAGTGGGGCAAAGGCATTAAGCATTACATTAAAAGAGATACGGCTTCATTGATTAATATTTTACATAGGCTACATGACATCAGTAAAATTGTTTTAAGTGTCTTATTCAAGAGGTTTCAAATTCTTTACACACAATGTCGTCAATATGGATACAAAGAAATCAAATGTATCTTGGCAACATGGTCATAAAAAACTCCAATATTACAAGCAAAAAATCGGCAGAAGATATAATGTACTAATAGTTGACAAGGCTTAACTAATTAAACAAAATAAGAATCATTATACTTATCCTCCAAATTAAATGGTTTTGAGAATCACAATTTAACAAAATGATAAAAAATTCCCAACATATAAAATGTCATCTTTGAAAAAACATAATTTTAAGCATTTTATTTTGAGGAATAAATAAGTTATTTTGAAAAATAAGAAACAAAGATTTAGTATTTCAGGCCTTCCAGAACCAATCATCATCATAGATGAACTAAATACATAATACTGCAGACATTAAAACACATTTAGGTTAGTAATAGTTAAAACATTAGTATTGTAAAGAAAAATACTTGAGCAGCATGTTAATTATTAATTCAGTTAATGATATTCTTTTAATAACTCAGTGCAATAATTAAATGGTAGGTAGGTACCATCGGAGGAAATCTTGAGGTCTTTAGCCTCCAACATAACGATCAACAAACGACCAACGCCGGCCGTGTTTCGACGCACTATGTGGGCAAACATGAAAAGTAAGGCATGCAAACAAAAGCATGTTTCGGCAAACATCAACATAAGCAAGCAAAATCATGAACACAAGCAAGCAAACATAAACACAGTCATGCAAGCAAACATAAGTACCTTCGAGCAACCATAGATGTAAGTACAAATAGACTAAGATTAACCTGCTTTTGGCCATTCACAAGTCAGTCTTGTGGTTATTACAGTGTTATTAAACTTAATATGGTAGCCTCATTGTAAGGAAATCACCATGACAACGAGTGTGAGCAGAAGACACTAAGTGTAGAGTTTAATCATTTATGTTATTTTGTTCCGAATGTCAAACATACTGCTTGCTAATGCCTCAAAATCTGTGATAGGTGATTATTATGTTTATTGAGATGACGAGGTCGTGGAGAGGTAGGCACCACAAATGACAATACCAAAACACGGCCACTTCAAAAGAAAAACTATTGCATGACCAAATTTGCCTACCAAGGATCCGATGGCCTCACTGACAAGGTTAATGTTTAAAATACTAAGTTTGAGTTGAAAGCTGATCTTCATCACTTCGCATGGTTTGTTCCGAATTCCAAAAAAAACATTCTACCCATGTTGCACTCTAAATCTATAATAGGTAGTGACTTAGTGCAGAGAGACAGCGTCATCGGTATTCAACAAAGCTATGTCAAGCAAACGAAGCCCATACGTAACCCCACTATAAGGGCTACATAGATCGCCAATGGTGGAGGAAGGAAATTCTACATTCTGGTCCGCACTTTTTCCAGGTGGGACCGCATAAACAACTCCTAGAATATTGTTCACATTCATTCATCAATTGGAATTATCACACAGTTTTGTTCTAGCAAACTTTTGTTTCTTTGCAAATATTAATGAGATTGATCTAGATTCATTTGTTTAAGGATGCTACCTGAAATTTTGTGGCAACATCCAACTGAAAGGGTGTTCAAAACACATAAAAAAGCTACGCTGTATTTTTTCCTTGAGGCTCCCGGTGCTAAAATAATCAGTTAAATTAATACTGCCAAATCTTTTACACTGAAGGAATTTGAGATTGAATGATCATCTTTAAAGTGAAGCTCTAACTTCTGCGATAGGCTAAAAACTATAAACAAAAGCAAAGACAAACATTTGTTAGATGAATGATAATGATGCACGACAAGACATTTGTTATATTAATCAATGATCGTGACTTTATTATTAAATATTCACATGCTGGCGGAAACACGTATAAATTACAAAAAAATTGCACATGCATTTAGGCAGACAGCAAGATAAGTGCAGTTAGATATTCCTGGTTCTTGAAAAACTAGCAAATAAAATATACTGCATATCGAAAAAACAATAAAGACTTGATAAAACTAAGTATTTATTGCATGAATATGCAAATTAACTGTATGAATTTATTAGTCTCTACAGCTGTTTAAGTTTCATCGTTAAAATGGTCGTTTTAAAAATGTCTTTACCAATAAATAGTACCAGGAATACATTTCTCACTTGCCCATCGTCTGCTCACAGTGCAAAGGGACGCAACTGAGAACCTTACCGGTGCCTGCATTACTCTTGAGACCTATTCCTTCAGCAATAATGACCAATACACGACCAACCGATCCTACTGTTTGCTCAGCTAAAAATGTCACAGTTTTTTTTAATAAAACAAATAATTTCCTCAAAAATGCGACATTTCAAGATGTGCATAGCTGCTTAAGTAAATATGTAACGTATACATGACAACTGTGGTGATCTATTCTTTGTTTTTAGTTAAAAAAATCGATGAATATTGCTGTGTGCGTTATTTATGTTCAAGGATTGTAGAGGGAGATATTCCGTTGAAAAATATTCATCTGGAATATTGGCGTCTCGTTTGGCATAAAAGTAAAATGATGAGACAAAAAATTGTGAGGATGGAGAACCTGCAGAGAAGACGCGGAAACTGAATTGCGATGAATTGAAATGAATTAACCTTCAATCGGTGTATAGCGTAGAAAGGCAATGGATTAATAACACCCGGTAATAATTTATGTAAGGAGATACGGAAAGAGAGAAAGATGGCATTAAATAATGTTCGACTTTTGATCAATGTAGAGCATAGTAGGGCAACAGATTAATAACACTTGTTAATTATTTTATGTAAGTGGATATGGATAGAAAGAAGTATCGCATTAATTGGACAAAAATAAATCATATAATCCTCTTACTTGTGTATGCTCGTTCCCGTTTTTTGCGTTCCGTTTCCAGGTAGAATCTGGAACATGTCTCGATGTGTTTCATCCACGAATCTCTGAAAGTTGTAGAGATATAAATAATTTAAATTAGTTATTTGTAAATTCTAGCAACCATTATTTTCGACTTAAACGTGTCATCAGTTGTTGCATACATTTTCCTCGTTGCCTTATGGGATTTCGATATTTACCTAATTTTACAGAACACCCGTAACATCAACATCCATTTCGTTTAACTGACGATCCCTGACAACTCATAACACTTTTGTATGGTTAAACTTATGATTATGAGCATTGGACGATATTCGGTATCAAAGGGAACTTCTAAATACTATAATCCTTATAGAATCGAATGTGGTCACACGACATGTATATTGGTTCAAAAAAATGCTCTAGAATCGAATGTGGTCACATGACCTATATGTTGGTTCAAAAAATGCTCTAGAATCGAATGTGGTCACATGACCTGTATGTTGGTTCAAAAAATGCTCTAGAATCGAATGTGGTCACATGACCTGTATGTTGGTTCAAAAACACGCTCACATCATTTAACATCTTGTTAAAGCCTATTTTTATATGTATATTTTAAATTTTTGTATTTTTCTAGGTTCATGCTAATGTGTTTTAATTATCTCACTTTTGCTTTGTCCTTTTTAGCTATATAATTAAGACCTTTATGTTTTTACTATTTTAGCACTTAAATATTTCCACAGTGGTAATTTTATTTTTTCGAGTTCTATCCGAAGTTTCACTGAAGATTTTTCTGGATTTTCAGTCATAGTAATTACATCCTCATTGATTATGATACTAATAGAGTTGTAAAGCACTATAAAAGTTGTAAATGCATTAGAGATCGCTTAGAGATCATTTAGAGATCGCGACTGATTCGGCTTCTGATCGTCTAAGTGCAGGACTTGTACAATGAGTATTGTTGCAAGGACTGATCCGATCAGGCCCTAAATAAAATTTACGTTACAAAATAGTAGGATAAACCTCCATTTAACAAATGTATTTTAATGTAATGTTTTGCTATTAATGACAAGGGGCGAGAATGTAAACCTGTCACCTAATCTCTTTCATTCAAATTACATAAACACAGGTTATTTATAGCAGGATTTGAGTCATTAGGCAAACAATCGATGGCCACTCATGACAGATTGGTGATAGATTCCTTATTTAATAATGCATGGTATTTGTGTCTAACATTGATCTGTATTACCTGTATAGTGTCAGGTGTAAATTATATATAACTCAGGTAATTACATTATACTCTTAGACCATTAGGCTATTGTTTCATGTAAAGTGTGTATGACAGCTCTGCTAATAAGTACACTTTAAATGAATAAATTTCATTTCATTTCATTGTGCAAGTTTATACCATAACCTTGGTTACAAAGAGTGTGAATATAATAAATGTAAGTTGTTGATTAAAGTAAAAAGAATAGTCAAATGTTTGCAATAAAAATATTAAAGACATATCTTAAACTGACTTGACGTACATTCAGCGGGTCGATGGATTTGTGCTTTACAATATTTCGAAAAGAACTTTAACAGATGTGCGAATCGAATAGTTATATACATACGGTTAACATCTATGTGAGTCGAAAGGGAACACTTTCTAAGGATGCCAAAATAAAGAAAAAATTATTTTCATGCAATCTTGATGGCACCGACTAAATATAGAAATTCGACTATTTTCGTCAATAACTGCAGAACCTATTTATGAGTTCATCATTATAACGTTTTATGTCCATACCTTTCATTTGTGCTGACAGCTTTGAGTGTGTAGACGCGATCTATATGCAAAATGACGAACATATTTGTGTCATTATCATCGTCTGATGCGTGCTTTACTATGACCTCATTCAAAAATATCGGCTGAAAACACACACCACAAAATGTTTATATAATGCTATTCAACACAGAAAATATGCAATACATAAAAATAATGAAAGCCAATTACAGTATATAATATTACGGTTATGTCAAGTGAAATTCTCTTAATAAAATAAAATAACGGTCAGACGAGATTCATTCACACAAACTATTACTGTAACAAATTCTTATGGTGGACATATGGGTCAGTACAAGAATGACCAGTGAAGTTGTTACATGTTTATACGTTTCAGAAATCATTTGTCTTGAATCCAGGAAATCCTGGATCGATTCCCGCTCTAGCCAGCCTACTATCTGATCAACAAAGCGCCTTAAACACCCTGCCCATGGGGGCTGGATAGCCCTTGGATGATGGTTATACAAGGGCTTCTGCCCTGCGATGAGGCTGAGTTTCAGATGCTGTTTGAATGGTTTTAAGGTGCTTACCTCTCCACTATATCATCATCTCACTGTAAATAATCATCAACTATTACACACTCAGGGGAGTGTGCCACGTACGGACATATGTAGGGTGTTTATAGGCGTCTAGAACCAGTGGCGTGAAAGCACGAAGGTCAACCGTCTGCCCAGACTCGGTGGGTCTTTCACTAGGGTATATTGCCCCCACCCATTATAACTGAGGCTAATCCATTTGTCGGGTTACCCACATAGGCAAGCTTTGTAGATGATTTACAGTTTTTAGGCTATGAACTGTATTTTAGATAGTTAACTATTCTCCTTATCTGTGATTTATATCATGATTCAACTTATATGTACCGTACTTACTACTGTGTTATACAATATAATTAGTTATTACACAAAATGTACATAGGCGCCTTAGAGACGTACTAGTAATTTGGGCGCCTCCAGAACAAATGTATTATTATTATTTATTATTATTTGTAAAGGGCCAAAAATGGCCTACACAAAAATTACCATGGCAATCAAACTCTTTCCTACTACACCTTTGAAGGTCACTGTGAAAAAATATATCAAAAGTTTGTGACTGTGAAGAATATTCTTCTTCGAATAACGAAAGAAGGAATGAGAAAGGAAGTAGCTCAGATGGTTGAGGGGAAGGATTTGGATCCTACTGCTTTTTCATTGTAGCTTGGTACAAGCTTCTTTATCCCATAAGTACCAGTGAAATTTATTAGAGGCAACACGAATTAGTACGTACCGGGAACGAAAATTTGTGAGCCGTTTGTTGGCGGCCAGTAGCAAAACTGACTCCCTCACAACTTATTGTAAACCATCATTTGGCAAGCTGCGCAAATGGCTTTAGCTAGTATATAAAATTCACACTTACAGTTTTACTTTATTCCAATTTTGTGATATAATTTATTGCAATAATCTATGAACGCATTACGACTTCTCTGTGTTAATATTTTAACCGTCCTAGTAGTCACTGGAAAAGCACATAAAAATCACATTAAAGAATATTTATTATATTAAATTAAATAGTATTTTTATTCGATTTTTTCAACTCTAAATATCATGCTAGATATAACTTTATACAACATTATATATAACTTTACTATTATGTTTTAGAAATAAATTTATATTATTTTATACCACTAAAAATACTGAGTATGATGTCTATTTAGGTGATAGAAATAATGTTCATTAGAGTCATACTATGCAAAAGCATATGGCAACTCACATGTTTGTACATTCTGTATTGATTGGTTGATTTGATATCTATGGTGAAAGCTTGTACAAGACTGCCGATTGGTCGAATTGGCTGCGTCAGGAGAAGGAAGTCATTGAAAAGGAAACCTACGAGTTCTTTATTACTTTTGGCCTGAAAAATGTATACAAAATCGTCTTAAGGTTGGTCTTTTGTCCCGAAATTCTCTAATCTAAAAGGAAACCTATGAGTTCTTGATTACCTTTGGCCTGAAAAATGTATACAAAATCATGCTAAGGTTGGTCATTTCGTCACAAAATTCTCCAATCTAAATACTGTTCCTAAACTATTTTTCTGTTCAGTTATGCCAGAACCATAATGGCTACCTTCTATCAATGTGCAACTCGATTCCTAATGTGAAATTGTTCGATTTACCCCTACAAGTAGTGAATTGCACATTCTAAAATAGTAAAAAAAATTGGCAAATGGCCTATCGGATATTGTTCGATTGTAAGCAGATAATTCTGCTAAAAAACTGCTTTGGAAATGTGCAATAGATTAACCGATTTCTCTAACCGTATCGACAGTCGCGGTAATAAGTGACTTGCTGACAACTACATCACAACTCCCAAATTTCAATCCCAATATTTGTGAATTGAGAGGCTATAGCGCATAAATTAAAAAGTTTACGTAACTAACATAAAACCATAGCCCGTTGATCTGAGAGCAATAAAACAATAAGTAAACACGTCTAGATATTTATAACATATTTAACCATGTCAATATATATGGCACACCAATGGATTAGTATGCACTAAGGACACTTACTTTGTACAACGTAGCGGAATAGATGAGTTTTCTTGGGCCGAGACAGTTCGTCATAGAGTTGAAGATAACCTTCTGAAAATGTACCAATTCTTAGTTAATAACCAGAGGCAATCATCAAACCATGAATGTCGCTGTCTCTCCACGATCTACCTTCGTCATCTCACCAGACGTAATCAGTCTGTAGGTATTCAAAATTATTGTAACGCGACGATGTTTTTACCTCCATAAGAAATAAGACTTTTATCTTCAGAAACCAGACGGAAATGCATAGAAAAAATTTGCCTTCAAACGCATGACTCTCAGATAACTGGTCTGGTGCTTTACCACCTGAGTTATAAAGGCAGTCTTTCAGATGACATATCTCTGATATCTGCAAAAAGTAATGACAGACTATAAATCGGATGGATGACTTGGGGTGTTAAAGATATATATCAAAATGCTAATTGTGTGGGAACCAATCGTATGGGTTCTCTAAATAACAGACGTTAAATGCAAGAGATAACCCTTGCCTCTGGTAGGACCCGAACCCACAGAAAGAACAGTTACCCGATTGCTGGAGCAGACCATCCCCAAGATGGGTACACACTTCACATTCTTCTTCATGGGTGATATGCGAGCGTCAACGGTATTGTATCTGCGCTGGAGAGCGCCCATAAACTTTCAATGTAAACTGCATCTGAGAGCCTTTATTGGCTGATACTTGCAGTCTGTATATATTGTACTTTACCTTTTTACAACTTATGAGAACCACTATGGGGAGTATGTCAGCAACATTGTAATAACCAGTCTAGCCTAGCTGTGTAAAGGAACAATTGAATATACACCAACACCTTAAATATGCCTTTAAAACCCCCACTAAACTTCAGTGCTTAATTTGTTGTTAAACTATCGCATTATTCTATTTCTTCCAGTTTTTATACATTAATAATAAATTGCAATATACATATAAGCTTTGATTTTCTTTTGCATGCTTTGGTGTCATGGACCTCGAGATGTTAACAGCCCATTCTGAACTCTGGAGAAAGATAATTGGGTAGCCCCAATATAGAGATTCATTCAAATGGCATTTTAGCCATATAGCAGAATACAAAACTAACATCGAACTATATACTGCCTAATGAAACTATGTATTATACGTATATGACACAAATATTCAAATACAACGACCAAATAAAAATAAACATGTGGGGATATTTGTCTCAATCTCTAAAATGTTAGTAAACTGTTATACATGCATTCCAAATTGTTGAATAGTATTAGGGAACTGAGAGATGGTCACTTCGGAAAAAGCTTCTCACTGGATGTGATGATGAGATTCCACTAAAGAATGTTTACGTGAAGATCAAAGCAATGGGAACGTCAACTCAGGAAGCTTGTTGTACTGGATTTCAAGATGAAATGACACTAAAGAAAGTCTCTATGTGAAAGTCAAATCAATGTGAAGGTCACCTCAGGAAGCGTGTCACACTGGACGTGATGCTGGATCCACTCGAGACGATCGCTGTTCTCTTTCTCACGCACTCCTTCGTTCACCTGACTGCACAACTCTTCGGCCTTCGACAGTGCATCCACGAGATTTGAGTGGTCCGAGTGGTCTTCGGGCGTGTGTGAGAGAATCTAGGGAACAACGAAGAGAAACCAGTCAGTAAATGTGAACAAAATGACACTTGGATCACGTGAGGCAATATAATCACGGACAAAAATGCTAAGGAGCAACAAATATGCTAAGATGAGAATCATAAGGAAGAATACGGAGAAGAGTGGAGGCAATAGGCTATCTATTGTAAAATGTCCAGATTAGATAATATTCAATTGAGTGCTGTGAGAAAGAGAATACCGATCACAGTACCTGTGATTTAAACAGTAGGGAACTGTTTATGGATATATTTGTCTAAAGCTAACACCTTGGCAGACTAAAAAAGTAAAAAAGTTGTCAATATTACCTTATTAAGTCTTGTGCCCTTGAATTCCTCAAACTCTAAATCTAGCCCCAAGAATATTTACTTGAGCATACCCGTTACTATTTAGCATACTATTTCCAGCATAGGCTAACCGTTTTGATAATGAGAGGGTATTTGGTGATGCGTTGCATGGGTTTCAGCAGGTAACTACTGAGTGGCAAGCCCTTGGCTCGCGGATCAGTGACGCATTTCTGAAATAACGATATTGAATGTTTAATGTCTTAAACAGATAGATGTCAGTTTTAAAGGTGAAGTACCACATTTATAGACTGCAAGTATCAGTCAATAAATTTTCTCAGATGTGGTTTCCAATGAATGTTTATGACAGCTATTCAGTGCAGATAAAATACCTTCAACACCTGCATATCAGCTGTTAAAAATGCCAATTTTAGAGGCAAGTTTACTCTCACGCAATCGGAGATATACGACTTGCTGAGAATCATCGCAGAAATCCAACCATTGGTTGGTTTCAAACCCGTGGCCTGTCGGTTACGATTCCCGCGTTCCTACCACTTGACTATCAACATCTTCCACTGTGTTGTAGTCATCAGCAGGGCAGGATTATGCCCTTTTTAGGCCCTTAAGCTAATGAAATTGTGAGCCACCAGCAAATTTACCCGCAGAGTTTTACATAAAATCAGCACATATTTCAACACAACAGTAGTGAATATTATATTTTTGATAACTATGGTTGGAATCCTTTAGTAGTATGTAACCCTAATTTTGGCTGCCAAGCTTGAGGTTGCAGCCTATACTCGTCCATTAGACAATCTGACTCTGAAATGAATCTATAAATTTTCATTAAATAAAATTTCAATAGCGACACATAGAAGCAGTAACATTAAAAATCTGAAATATAATAAATGGAAATAATGATAGATAGCGTTACATAATACCGCATGACGTTAACCATCAACAGTGAACAGGTAAGAAGCTGTGACCTTATGCACGTCTTTGAAGTCTTGGCTTGTTTCAGTTTTGCGTTGTAGTAACGCAGCTGCATTCAGCTGGCAGCTGCAGTATCGGACGTAAGGACTTAAATGCGGAAGCTGTCAAACAATCGGTTCAATATTAGAAATGGAAACATTACGTAAACTATTTGTATATAATTATTTAGGGAAATACAATTCACATCACTTATTTAATTTAATGCCTTAATCCATTTGCAGGAATGAGCAAGTCGTTCCGTGTCATTAAACAGATATCTATTATTTCACTTAATCGAACAGTCACACCTAATCGTTGTGGGTTTTCCTCCGTATGCGTTTTTTTTACTGTATTTTACACTTTAACCATAAATATTGCATTACATTTATTGATGTGAAGAGTGTTTCACAACTAGGTGAATGAGTACATTAACAAATAGATCTTATTTCAAATTTACACCGTGACTCGAATAGACATCCAAAATAGCAAACATTATTGGTTTAGCAGCCAGACGCAATTTCAGCTCCAGAAACTTTAAAAACAAATATGCATTAGACAATGACGTTATTGCAATGAGACAGTGGTAATTAAAAATCTATACTGTGTCCCTAAGACAGATTGTCACTGTTAAAATACATTGATTTACTGGTATTGTACACTAATAAAAAATACTGTTGAGCTAAAACATAAACATAACAAACGGCATTGTAGTGCACAACAGGTAATGGGATATGGATTTTTTATCTTTTCTTATTC
>WURV02089442.1:0-20492 GCA_011762755.2 Epimenia babai | reverse complement strand
ACACGGCCGAGATTTTTCCGACAGTGATAAGAACGAGTAGTCTCGGTGTTGCATCCACGGTTGCGCGGATCGGCTCGGTTATCTCCCCATATATCGCAGATTTGGTGCGCCTGATATTCAGTTGTCTCGTTTTGCTATTTTGATTTGGATTTTATCCTTCACTAAAATTCCTTTATTACTACCTGTCTCAAAAATTACAAATACATTTTTATATATATAGTATATTCTTTTTTTTCTATTATCTTTAGTTAATAACGTAATTTCGCAATATCATCATTTAAATCATTTTTATGTTGACCTATTTGGAGTAGTTATTTATCTTGATGCGTTTTGTGTTCGTACGGCATTAGAGCTTGGTGATCGGGGGAAACATGGGAAGCGCGTTGCCACTAATGATCTTTGGAGCTGTGGCGGTGACGTCCGGCCTCGCGTCGCTGTACCTACCGGAAACACTCAACAGACCGCTACCGGAAACGTTCATTGATAGCAAGAATTTAAAGAGGTTTGGGACCCTGAGTCACTTCTTCTTTAATAGAGGTGTTAAAGTCTATTTCAGTAACAGTGGTTAATAGCCGTTAATCGTTGATGAAGTATGCCATGAACTGTCATAAATTATTGTATACCTAATCTCGAAAAAGAAACTTAACTGCCAACATCTGAATATCGATATATGTAGACTGTAATTTCTCGGTATTATCGTATATATTATGCGGTAACAAATGGTTACGACACAATGCGAATTACAAAGTAGCTAATCTATGTACGGCACTGATTATTTTAGCGATAGTCTCGTGGCCTACGGTACAGGCATCATCCGGAAAAACCATGATCGAGCCGCCGATTGTTGTACAAAAATTCTAAATAGTATCGCTCACAAACCGTATATTTCAAGCAATTTCAACATCAATGTCTTTCCTCGACATATATAGACCATTAATGGCGATAGATATCGACAAGTGATTCGCAAGAGATCGTGTTTTACCTTTCGGAAACTTTTCAAACTTCCCATTAATTGTTCATTTGTAACACTTTTCATCGCGTGACAAACGTTTCAGTAACTAGCAACGCAGTCTACGTTGGCATTTCAATAACCCTCAAAGCGGTAGCCTACACCCTAATAACGATTAGACAAAAACTGGATGGGAAAATGTCATCGCTCGATCGATCAATCGCTTCATGCGCACTTGTTGCAAGTTCACTCGTACGCCTGCCTGTCATCAAGAATATCGGATGTTTCCATGAGATTTTAAGCCGACGTAAAAATGTACACAATCGTAAATAATCTTGCGGACTCGCTTAAAAAATTCTCAAAAGCAGCTAAAGTTTAAATTTGAAAGGAGTGTTGTGTTTTTCACATATTTACATATTTGTTACCCGACTGCACAGCCAAGGTGCATGGTAAGGGTCAACATATTATCATTATAGTCACATAAAAGTATTATATTTAACCAGATGCATTTTTTCCAGGAAAATCCAAGACCCTTACGCGGGAACAATAAATGGCGAAGAAAGAGTTGCATTAGCTGACAAGACTATACTTTAGAACCCTCTCATATAGTATTTGTATATTAAGGATTTCAAAACTCTCATGCGATCTATGTAGCCATGGGTTCTTGAGTTTTTAGTAGATATACGATCAATGATATAATCCCAAACTTATTCTAGTAGATATACCATCGTTGATAAAATCCCAAACTTATTTTAGTAGATAAACAATCAATGATAAAATCCCAAACTTATTTTAGTAGATAAACCATCAATGATGAAATCCCAAACTTATTCTAGTAGATATACCATCGTTAATAAAATCCCAAACTTATTTTAGTAAATAAACAATCAATGATAAAATCCCAAACTTATTTTAGTACATAAACCATCAATGATAAAATCCAAACTTATTCCAGTAGATATACTGTACTATCGTTGATAAAATCCCAAACTTATTTTAGTAGTATTTTAGTATACTATCAATAATAAAGTATTTTAGTTGATGCACAATTAATGATATAGTACGAACGTTCTGGGAGAACCTTTCAGCTCCGCAGGATAAACGCTATCGCGGACGAATACTACTTTTATTTTGCTTGCTGAACTCTGAGACATAATCGGACACTTATACGCGTATCACCCAATGAAGAAAACATTCGAAAGCTTGTAATATACATTTTTGTAGTGAACCGTAAAGGTGTTACCACTTCTTAAGGAGTTTATGGCAAAGATTAATCTCGTTGTTAAATCGCAGCATTGTCTAGCGATTGTTTCCGCACCCTTTGATTGTTTGTAACCCTGTTATACCATAACAGAGCATATTATAATTCTTATCCAATCTATATCCTCATGCGCTATCACCACACCACATTTAAACACGATATCTTTGTATTTCGTAGTTTTTGTTATTTTTCCACCACTATATTCGCTTGATTAATACTATCTAATTCAGGACTATGTTTTAGCCGATCGCATAAAGCTAATCAGTGACGACCGTTCAATGGAAATATTCCCGTACGTTTTTTCCAAAGCTCTATTCATAATAATATTACAAATAAAATACGCAACGGCGGTTAGTTTGATACAATTTTACTATAACCGTCATATAATCAACTTAGATTTAGACGTTAATAAACAGGATAAATGGTGACTGATTACTTCTATTCTTCGTTTTGTATTTATTATAATTTATGCATCGACTTATGATGTGTGTATATATTAAAATGAAATATTTTTACTATTTCCTATATTCAAATATCTTAAATTTTATGCACAATTTTTACACCTAGATACTGATATTTTATTAGTATTGAGTTTAGTCGCGAAATTTTGAGTCGATATTATTACGGATAACGACGACGAAAATGTTTGATGGTGTTAGGGAACTGCATAAATAATAATTGAAATAAAATGAAATTTTATTGATTTAGTGCCCTTTTAACACATGGCTATCAAAGACACTTTAATGAACATGTTTCCAAAATTGCACGTTGTTGGCGATATTTCTTGGTATGATAATTATTGTAATTTTGAGTACCAGTTTTGACGTAGCGTAATCTGACGTGATTTCAATAATTGTTTTGTTTAATCGATTCTAACGACGAGGTTTTCCGAGATTTGCAAATACGAGTGCCTTCTTTATTACCATGTGTGTGTTATTCGCTGCGACATCCAGTGTCATTCTCGATTGCCTGGAAGATGGCAGTTACTCTTGAAAACGTTCCGACTTTACTCTAGCCATGACTTAGGCCGTTTCTGCGATCGCTAATATGATGTATCACACATATGGTAGCTTCATTCTAAAAACAACTTTATGTAAAATTAATTTTTGTTGTGCAGCGATTTATTAAAAAAGGAAAATACAATGTTCTCAATATGCACCAGATAAAGAACTAATGTATCTGTAATAATCTGCAATATAATTACACGCCGAGTGGGAGAGACCTCAGACGTCGTACGAAGACCACAAACAATTACAGTCGTGTCAACCAACAACCAGATGTTCGCCTACATCCCGAGTGCATTCTAGCACTCCTGTTTGCCTTTAGAGCGCTCGATGACGCAAGAGATTTTCGCCTCGGGATTCTGCGCAAAATCATCACATGGATTCTTGAAACCGTGTCAATCACTGTCGCATGATATAAGTTGATCAACAAACATCATGACCAAGCACAGTAAATAAGTGTCATTTAAGAATATTTCCCAAATACCTAGGTATTTGGCTATCAAAAAGAGAATACCAGACTCATCTATAGGAATCTGTTAATAGAATAAATGTATGTTATTATATCGTCGTAGTTTCTTAATGACTCTGCCATATAAGAATACGTCCGTCCACCCAACATGTCTTCTCGCCACAAAAATATTGCTCGAGAATTGGGTGCGTTTGATGCAAACAGAGAACATGTTGGGTCAATCACATATACAAGGGTAATATCTCTGTCCGGGAAAGACACGCGACTGATATATAGAAGCAGCATGCCTCCAATACGACAACAGAAACCTTAGAAAGCTCTCAGTAAATGCGTCTTTTGGTGTAGATACAGGAATACACGAACGGGTTCTTAGACCTCTAGGTACAAACGCTGCGGTATGACACCTCCCACTGCTTTGCGTGCTAAACGGTAATATATCTGTTTACGGTAATACATCTGACTTTCTATAATTGATGCAATAAGGCCAATATACAAATGAATGGATTTCATTGCGTAATAAGATCAAAGTAGCCCTTGAATCCTGATAGTGATTGAGGTTAAAAAGGTTTTTAAACTGCTCTCCAACTGCATTCTAGAGAAAAATGCACAGAAAAACCCGATACCTCCAATAAGACTTTGTAGTCTCATCGGGGGAGGGGGGTTCTGTGCATTTCCGTCTAGTTATTGAGAGAATCACGATAGATACCCCATCAACTCTACATAGACTACATTTTTAATATATTTAGGCTTACACGATATTTGAGAGGTATGAAAAACATTATTCCGGCCCCTAACAAAGGTGGGATGCCCGCCATAAGGAAAGCAGCTGTATAATTACCCAACTGATCTTTCATAAATCCTGTAAGTGAAAGAACGAACACACACTAATAAAATATACATTTCATCATCCATATCGAATCAGCATCATTAAGAAGTGTTTTTACGTTTTTCGATATTCGTATCTGATTGAAATTTCTTTAAAATTGGAGTTACAGTAGTACTAATATTCATAAAACTGTATAACACAGAATGCTTTGTTGTTGTAGGTTGAAAAAAATACAGGATTGTTATAAACATATTAAATTTTCTGTGAAAAGCTTTTTGAATCGAACTCGAGCTACATATAAGTTCACCTGGGTTATGTTAAAACTAAAAAAATCATGATTCCGCTGGACTTTGTTTATTCTGAATATTTGCAAACCACTCTCGAAGTTTGACTAATATTCTGAAATAAACTGTTGTAGTTGAGGCTACAACGTTCTTGAGTTATTCATTTTGTACATCCATTTTTACTACGAATACCGCATGCATGTCGTACCAGCCAACACGGGCCCGATCATCATCGGCAAGGCGATGATGCTGAGCATAAAGCCGACGGACTGAGATAGGTTCGTCGGCCCGACGATATCAAACACGATCGGGCTAAGAAGGCAGACGTAAGCGCCGTCACAGGCGCCGAAGATTAGCGAGAGAATCACGAGATGCCAGTATTGCGTCGCCCATGGGATACAACAGTACGTCACACCAAGAAGAGCAAGAGCAAGCTGTTGTATTCTCAGCCTGGCCGGTGAATGAACAGTTGCATGACGTGTCAACCTAGGGTCACTATAAAATTTTATCATACAAATAAATTCCTTATAAATGTGTAGTACAACAACGGCGACAACTACAATAGCATTATTTGCTAACAACCACAGCACCAACAACAACAATAACAGCACAGACGACGCCAACAACACTAGCAACGACAGCTATAACAATAATAACAACAATAACAAAAGCAACAACAAAATAACAACAGCAGCAATCACAACGACAACCCTTCTGACTTATTGTAGAATACCTTTGGGTCCTTGTATACATTTATTTCCTATGTTATCCACTTTAAAAACATTTTTGAAAATCAGTTCAATATTTCTAAGATTATCGAGTCCAGGCCGTGATCCTCACGCTGGGAATCGGTCACTACCGACTGACAAAATCATAACCCCCGATTATTGCCGATGAAAATGTATAGTAAGCGAACACAGGGCTCGAGTGAATAAGCAACAATAATAATTATTCTTTGTCGATTTTATAGGACATAATTATTTTTAATGAATCAGCGTACATCTTGCGATCGCCCTTTGTCAAAAGCCTAGCAGAAACCTGTTTATTTTTGGAATGTCAGCGATCTTGCCCACAACAATGCGACTTACACCTGAGGTAATTTGGCACATTGTGATGAGAAGAGGTCCGTCACCGTCTGGCATGACTTGTTGCACGTGGAAAACCTGTCGATGCAATCGGTTGTTGATAATGATAGGATTATGGCCGCTCCCCCCCCCCCATCCTTGAACATTCCTTACCTGCCCCATCGGACTGTTATAGACGGATATAACGCAACAAACTGGTGCCATCATTAGGCATGCATTCGATATTTTCAGAACGATTTTTATTCCTGAATGTCATAGTAAAGTACTTAAAAATATCAACAAAAAATATAAACTTAATATTTTATCGGGGAGAAAGTCATGCGGAACAGTGTTAACAAACGTCACAATGGAGAAAAGGAAATGGCTCATTATTTATTTACTATATAGCCTGTGAAACAATGGTCTCATAATGTAATTGTCCAACTTCTCAAAGACAATTACGTTTCTCCGATTATAATTTATATCACATTAATAACAGTATTGATGACGATGATGATTATCTACACTACCATCGCGCTTCTCGGGTGTCTCGTTTCTGCGGGACGCCCACACACTTGAGAAATAAAACGGGACAAAGGCAATGTAATATGTTGTATACTGAAGAAATACTGGTGACACAGTATGTGTTTGCTATTCGACTAACCAAATGAGTGAATGGCACGAAGTATCCAAAGAGAGCGACAAATAAACCAAAAACCCACACGCGATATCCAACATTTTTCCATATCTCACCGTTGATGTATTTACCTAATAACATCCCCAACCGGCGACAATGTCCCGATTTCTTTCGCGTTTGGTCGTCGTGCGCTTTACGCAACGAAGGTATCATTGGTCGCCAGAGAAACACCAAGAAGATTAAAATGAAATATAACGCGCTAAGACATCGAAACGTGTGAGCTAAACCGACGTGACGAAGCAAAATTGGGAGTGTGAGGCTTTCCGTCACAGATATCACCACACTGCCGCAGGCGACGATGCCGTTAACGATACCGAGGTGACGAGAGAAATAGTGCGCGAGAATAACAATCGATGGCGGGTACAAGAATGATCCGCCCAAACCGAGAACCACGCTGAACGTCGCGTACAGAGTTTCGATGTTTGAAGCGAACGAACTGGCAAACAACCCGGTAAAACCTAATACAGCACCGAGGAAAGCGGTTTTACGCAAGCCCAATGTGTCGATAAAAACGCTCGAAGCTGATGACAGTCCGAAGGTGATTCCGGTTGCTATGGCGCCAATCAAGGCTGTTAAATTATATTACCAGTTTTAATCATGATACCATCCAAAGAAATACATATTTGCATTATATAGAGAAATACACATTGTGTATATTTTGTAATCGGGGCATTTCAATTGACATTATTTTACCTTCACAATATATAAATAAATATACGTATATGCACACAAAAAAAAATTACACGGAAGGAAAGGTAGTTGAAATTGGTACAACATAACTCGATTTATAGGTCTTAAAAAATATATTTGAATGATTTTGTGGAGAATTATTACAAGCTAACGTAACTTGTTATATATAACATATTTTCAGGTTCCCGAGAAATTTTTACAATGTTACATAAGTTACATGTTACACAGGTGTAATTCATACTCTCTAATACCAGTTGGCTAGCCGAGGTGACCCATTATAATTAGATATTGACGGCGATCTGATCAAATTACCACAGGTTCTTATGGGGTGTTGCTCGTGTAGCTACTCGACAAGTTAAGAAAATACAAAAATACCCTCATCTAAGGCATAATATTTATTAATATTTTACTATCCAAACTGACATACAAACCAACTCTGGACGTGAGATCAAGCCGACCGTCATCCATATCGGACATGATTTTCACGAGCAGAATTCCGTACGTATTTATTACGCCGAACACGGTGCCGTTGGCGAGGCAAGATGATAGACACACCATCCACGCCCGGTACCCGCCATCGGGCGCCTTGTACGCGTCACTGTCGACAGCTTCTGCCAAATCTGTTACTGAGCTGACATTTGGTAAACCGTTCGATGCGTCTGTGCTCGGTAAGATTGACCGCGTCGCCATGTCTGATGGAGGGAAATTTGGTCAGTGAGTTCTTGGTGGACAACATGGACTCGGAGAAATAAAGTATATTGATAACGGCGATAAAATAAACAGTTATCAGAATTAAACGTCGCAACAAATCTGTTAACATAACATCACTCGACGCGGCGTAAATATATCAGCAGATTTACATTGTACTGCAGGCTCGATGAGCGTTCAAGCCCCGCCAAACTGGACAAAAACTGCAGAAGATTATTCGAGTCCAAAGTTTTGTCGATGGTTCGCGAAATCGGTCGGCGCAATTGGTGTAGTGACGTCTTTCCAGGAAGAGTCCTTGTAGCAATAGTTAGTACCTTGCCTGCAATATTTGCGCGGGACTTTTTTATCGTGATCTCAACCATGTATGAAGAAACATCCGCTCAGTGGAAGGGTGACTCGTGCGCCTATGTCTATATGAAATAATTGTAAGGAATAACAACACGAACAATGTTGACGAGATAAAACTACGCACATTCTCCACTTCGTCTTCGCATCGTGTACAAAGTTACTATCATTATGTACAAAGCTCTTCGCGGTATTGCGCTGCCATGCATCAATTGTCTCGTGTCTATACACCGCTGAGACGGCTCCGATCGCATGATCAGCATCTTGCCAACACATACCACTGCCGTTTGGTGTCCACTGATCGCGACTGCTTCTCCAGTCTTGGTCAAAAACTTAAGAACAGTTTACCGTTAGCATTAAGATCATCTTGATAAAGATTTTACCATGGATAAAATTGAATCCTGCCTCTTGACCATGGCGATGGATGTCTCTCAACAAGCTCCAGCTTAATGCTGACAAAACCGAATTTTTTTTCCTATCATCTAAGTACAGAAAAGCCCATGTCCCACCAATTTCAGTTCATTTCAATGGCTCCACAATTCACCCAGCATCTTTCGCTAGAAACCTTGGCTTTTACTTTGACTCTAAATTCACATTTCACAGTCAAATTTCTCACATTTTGATATCAGGCTATTTCCATCTGCGTAATATAAAGTCAGTTTCAGAATATCTCACTCACCCTTATTGCAACCGAAACATTAATATAAGCATTTATTACATATAAAATTGAAAGCTTTAACACCCTCCTGTATAACCTCCCTGCCCACGAACTTGTCAGACTTCAAAAACTGATTAATTCTGCTGCATGCATATCTGAATCTACTATACGTTTGCATATAACCCATATACTCCAGAAAAATCGCTGGCTCCCAATCAAATATCGCATCTTATTCAAGATCCTAATCATAACGCACAAATGTCTTCACGGCAAAGCCCCATCTTACTTAGTAAACCTTCTCAATGCCCATTTTCCATCCCACATAACCAGACACTCGTCAGTAACTTCACTCATTACAGCTAAGACAAAACGTGAATTTTGATGATCGATCATTTTCGTATTCAGCTCCCTTCATGTTCAATGCCCTTCCTCCGGAAAAACGTCCTTGTTCTAATTTTTGGAAATTCAAGCAGCTCACGAAATCGCATTTGTTTAAAATCGGATATCTGCAATAATTGTTTCTTTGTATATGGTATCTCACGGGTGTAATGTGTCTAATGTTGTGTGAATTTTGTCTACTACGTCATTTGACGGTATTTACCAAAAATGCACTTTATAAATTCTTTACCTTTATTTAATTCTTTTTTCTATCAATATCCCGGCTAAAACTCAGTCACTTAGTCTTGGTTTTCTTACACTCTTTGTACACCACAAGTGAAAGGTTTTAACCTGATTTTAGTGCTTTTAAACGTTTTAAACCATATTATTATTACGTGTTACACCATCATAAAAGATGTGGGTTGCCGTGCTAATTCTCGGCCTATATCCTATAACATGAAAAGTAAAGGTAACACCTTATTGACTAACCGAGGTGATGATTAAGACAAGTTTTCGTATACCATTGATAAAAATTAGGTGTGACCTTTACTTTTCGTATAATACAACGATAGAATTTATTTGTGTACGATTTCAGTACGCTGAAATAGCAAATTTTTGACTAGCCAAGTACCAAGACCAAACAAAGGTCCCGAGTAATACTCGTCTACGTGTATTATAGCAAATTACCTCGCGATTCGAGACGTGGCTACATACTGATAATCACATCGATCCGTTGCCTTCAAAACTCGCGTGATGTAGTGACGACCGCGTAGCGTACAACGTCATAAAATTGACGTATGTGTTTAATGCGTCTAGATTAATGCGACATCGACCACACGGAAACCAACTTTTTTTTCTTCTTAAGTACCTGGACCATCTATTTCGATTTTGTTCCGTTCCGTTGCATCTCATTCAGCTGATCTGTTCAAGCGGATCAATACTCACGGTAGGCTATCCTCATCCACGTATGCGTTATTTTCGGATTAGCGATCTCTTTCGTTTTGTTCTACGCTCCATGTACTCGTACCGTGTTATCAAGAACTGCGCCATGCTTGAATAAAAGTTCTTCGTTGTCGTCCATACTCTTATATATATCGGTTGTAATGAGTAAAGTGAAGGTACAGCGTCAGACATAATGCGTCGTAAAGTACACAGATGGACTGCAAGTCCCTACTCCCGAACTTAAAAGATAATCCCATGTTTATTGCAGTTTATTACTTACAATTGTGTGCGATAAGGGCCCCACCTTTAACTAATTTTACAAACTTAGCACTGGCTGTATGCGATGTTTTTAATTCATATTGATAGCCTCACTCATCATGATGGAGAATATCACAGCAGGGGACACCAACACGGAGCAGACAGTTGGCCTTCGTCCATTCAAATCACTGGTGCCGAATGTCGACGTAAATATTACATACTCGTATGTCGCATACTTCGTGATGGGAAAGGCAATGATTAAGTACAGTGAGATCACGATATAGGGGCATGAGAAACAACAGTACCAGTACCCCACACCTTGCAAGAGAACCTAGAAATGCAGCCAAAATGCGCAGCCTGCCGCCAACTCACCTACCATCTCACAACTAACTCTTTGTTCTCTCCTCGACAATCTGCATTCCGTCAAAACTTTTGTGTCGAAACTTCTCTACTCTGCATCAGTAACAGCATCAGACAATATCTGGATAATGGCAATTCTGTTGTTCTCATCCTCCTTGATCTAAGTGCCGCCTTTGAAACTGTGAATCACAACATTCTTCTTACTCGTTGAAGATCTCGATTCGGTATCGTCGGCAATGCTCTTGCATGGATCAAAGATTATCTACAAGACCGGTTAAATATTGTAAAAACATCTGACCTCATATAAAGTCCTCATCCTTTACCTTATGACGTCCCACAGGGTAGTGTACTTGGTCCTATACTCTATTCCATGTACACTACCCCGCTTGGCAACATCATCGATAAACACAGCATCGACTACATGTTCTACGATAAGGATACCAAACTCTGGCTACCTGTCAACACAAAGGATCCCAAATCGCTTGATACATCACTAAGAAAACTAACTCAATGCCACGATGAAATTTTTGACTGGATGGCCGTTAATAAATTTAAAATTAATCCAACAAAAACTGAAGTTATGCTCATATCTTCACCATTCTCTACTACACCTCCTCCAGACATCTCTATCACCATTAAAGTCTCAACCATCAAGCCCTCTGACCACGTTTGCAACCTGGGTATAATATTTGACACTCATATCAATCTACAAAAACAGACATCCAAAACTCCTCAATCTGGATATACGTATTAGAAGAATAGCTATGCACGAGAAGAAGCCCATAACATAGCCATGTAAAATAGGTCCGGAACGGCTATGCACGATGAGTTCAAAACATAGCCAAGCAAAAAACTCGAAACATTCCCATGTAAGGGAAGACACCCTAGACTGAGCTGTGCAAGAGATGCCCGAAATAGAGCCTGGCAAGAGAAGCCCAAACAGCCATACATGAGAAGCCCAAAACATAACCGGGCAAGAGATGGTCGAAACATAGCCATGCAAAAAAGGTTGAAACCGCAATGCATGAGAAGCAACAAAAGTCCAAAACAAATCTATGCCAAGGAGGTGCCCATGCAATTGCTCGGACTACGCAGACCCCATAAACAGACGAGGCTCCGGGCGTTTTTGGCCAAAAAACGCCACGAGGTGTATAGTGACACAAGCGAGGGATCAGGGGAACTCTGCAATTACACTAGCGCACTTGCTCCCAACCTTGTCGGTAAGGAGGAGCTACCTTACAAGCTGCTCCAACTTCAAGCATCTCCTTTCAAAAAATTATACATAAATGCTATATAATATATCATTGTTATATTGTACATATTTCATTCCAATTCTCTTCTGTGTAACCGTGACTACCCCGTGTATATAAATAAACAAATAAAGTAAAAATAACTATGTAACCAATTTTCTCCCAAGTCAACTGAATATTGACGCAGGTATCAGTGTTTGCCTATAATGCATAATGGAATAATAATAATAAATACGCCTTTAAAGTATACAAAGGTGTAATATTTGAAAAAAATCAATAAGGCAAAGACAATCATGAACTGCTTAAGGTGACCTAGAAATTATTAATGAATAAAAATAAAATATAGAATAAATAGGAACGCTAATATCGTAATAATCGTACTGATTTTAGCAGTGGAAGGGCAAAGTGTATATATACTGGCACCTACGAGCCAATCAGATGCATTTCGAATCTACTACCTTCCGCTTTACAACAATTGTCCAATCCCTGATGTCGGTAGAAAGAAAAGCGGATGTACTTTCTGTCAGATAGCCAAGTTATGAGTCACGTGGTATGAGGAGAGATCAAATAGTATAGCAGTACAGAGCGGATAATGATGGTGTGGTAAAAATATTTAAATATAAATAAATATATATATATATATATGCATATAGTTAACACGATACTAAAAAGGAATAGAACTTTTTATTAAAATGACGCAAAATCATTGTCAGTGATATTATCGCATAAAACTTTTAATGACGCATGTAGGTAATGTAATCGTTAATATGTTTTAAGATCATTGTCTGCAATCATGTAGATGGATATACAGCCATGTTGTTTCGTTTACTGGTATTTTGTGTTGTTTACTGGTATGTTGTGTCGTTTACTGGTATGTTGTTACTGATATGTTGTGTCTGTGTCATTTACTGGTATGTTGTGTCAGTTAATGGTATCTTGTTTCATTTACTGGTGTGTTGTGTCAGTTACATGCATGCTGTGTCAGTTAATGGTATCTTGTTTCATTTACTGGTATGTTGTGTTGTTTAGTGGTACCATAGCTCACATATTGATGAGGATTTGATGTTTGAGATACCATATGTAAATTTACCTCAGTTGTTTGACAATTGGGCCCAAAATAAACCATTGTTTCTCATCTGGGGTTCTAAAGGTGATGGACAGAACTTAAAAACTGCAGGTGAATTGTTGCCCATCATTTATTCGTTAATAGCTGATTGACGGCTCATGTGCACCATCAACCATTACCTATGGAATCACCCACATATAACTGACGATATATGGGTCACAGAATAGGATTTTATCAACATATCCAAGCAAGTTACAAGTCATTACATTATCAGATGTAGTCGTGGTTGTACTACTGACAATAAATACACTTGCGCGATTTCGTTCATGTATCATCTCAAGTTGTCATGACAACGTTCAAAGATATCGTGGTTGTACAATGAACGATTATAGTTGTATCTTTGTCTGCATGTCTCTGATTTCATTTACGAACGTATCCACCCAAGTTGTCATGACAACGTTGAATTACTTCGCGGTTCTACGACAGATAATATACTAGTTAGGACATCTCTGATTTCGTTGATGCATCCATCGAAGTCGTCATGACAACGTTGAATGATATCACGGTTGTACAATATCGTGCTGCAGAACTTAGCAAGGTCGGCTCCACCTGTAATCGTCCTGTTGCAGAATTCTGACAGTCTTGCGCTGTATGTGGTGAATGCTTCATCCAGCTTGTCCGCGTGACGTAGGGCAGACTTTGAGATTGATGCGTACTGGAATGCACCACCGATGCAAGATTTATAGACAAAAATTGATAGAAATAGAAATGTTTATTTATTGTGAGAAAACTGTTGAGATATTCGTCCAAAATCAAAAGTAACTAAATTTCTAGATTAAAAAGAAGTAAACAGAACCAGGTAATTGATAAACACCAATTGAGGTATATTCTAGTTAGTGAGTTACCTCTGGGTGTCAATCAGAATATTCCCTGGATACGAATGATTACCTCGTTATTGTCGAGTATGTTATAAACAAGTGAACACACCTTGGTATTGAAGCATTTTATCACTTTCTTCATCTTTGTTGGAGGTTTGCCGACTGGATCGCATATTTTAAGCGTCAAGACGCAAAATCCTTCGTCGTCTATCGACTGCCAACAAAAGTTTCAGCACAGAAAAAAAATTACTGCCGAACCGTTTAGATAAACTGCTAAACACAAACCACTGTTTATGAGGCATGAGACAATGTTATGAGCTACGGGCCACGTCAAGAGAAAAATATAAATATCAGCTATACCCACTCACATGCAATATTACGCTTTAGATTTTGTCTTTGAGACAGTTAATCGTTACAAAAAATGATGTTTTCAATGCAGCATGGCCGTAGATACAGCACGGCGTACAAATTGCATGTATTATAAGTCGCATACATGGGAGAAACGGTGGCAATCACATTAGGTGGTCACCCATGTCAGTCTCATCTATTGTTCATCATGTGTTTGTACAAATCTAACTTTACTTTCAGTTATTTTCCCAATTCTATGATATATTGTAATTCTTATAACCCGTTGCATATCGAGCATTTTTGTCAGTCTTTGAGCATGTTTTCAAAAATGGCCGCAAAAGAAAAAAGATTTAATATGATTGGTCTAGGCCAGAGAAAATGTGCGGTTAAAAGCGGCGTATTTCAGTAAAAATGTAGTTTGTGACTTGATTCAGCACATGTAGCAAGATTTTTTATCAACCAGGATTTAGTGAGGATACCTGCGTATTCCGCGGGAGAAATATTACTACGTTACATGTAGCTGTAGCTTTCAGCCAAAATTCAGCAGCCTGACAGTAAGGACAACAATCGTTATTAGTATGAATAAAGTTTATGAAAGATTACACAAATTTCTGCCTCCACAATTTTTAAATACATAGACATTGCCCTTTCTGAGCCTTCGATCAAAGCGTTTTCCAAGGCCTAATATAGGTAGTCATGAGACCTGCAGTTCGTAGCCTGTGGGGGTAGCCTGCCTTAGGCCGAGTATACACTCAGCAATGTTCGCCGTTGCAGACTCAATGAAACCGTAGTCAAAGCACAGTTCACGTAACTTCATGACGCTAAAATGGTGGCAGCGACGGAGTTTCGCGCAAAATCGCATCAGCTCATCACACGATGAAAAAACCTCGTCAATCTGAAATAATTTAGAAAAAAACTCACATTTCAGCCATACTACTACATATGAAGTGTTTGTCCAACTGTCTGTTGCTAGCCCTTTAAGTGCTTCATTTACTTAAAGCTGAACAGGAGTGTTACAAGCACGATAAAGTGAAAGAGGGATCAAAACATTAAAGGTAAATATTGGTTAGTAACATGTTGCTAATCCATACGGTAGACCATTTTTGAATAGCATCAAAAAAGAAAAGTTTTAATTTAATTTTTAGTTTACCGTATATACTCGCCTGTAAGTCGATCCGCCTATAAGTTGACCCCCCCCACTTTGGCCGATAAAATCGTGGTTCTGCTCTTGACCCGCCTATAAGTCGAGGGTGGAGTTTGAGGGTGCTACCCCTTCTTCAGTCATTCACGACGATCGGCCGCCATTATAATTTGGATGAGAAACTATGCTGTATTCTAATAAATGTGACGAACGCAAATAATCAATGTGGTAGGTATAATAAAATAAAATAAAATTAACATAAAATAACATTATTTCTACCCATAAAGTTCCGCATCAAGACAATTGACATAATATCAAGCATACGGCCACACAAGAGTAATAAAACTGAAATTAAATAACATTAGTCAGGTACTAAATAAAGGAGTTAATTAACTCGTCAAGAACATGTGAAAAGAGGAATTATAATTTCACAATGTTAGAATATGTAGGAGCATGTAAGGGATTATGATTATTGACAGCGAAAATTATGAGTATGAAGCTGTTATAAATTATCAACAATTTTGAATATGTTAGTTTAGTATATAGCCTACTACGAATTCTAATATCACTCTTAAAGACGAAATAAATTGCTATGTGCTATAAGAGCATACATGAGTAATTTGATACGTCAAGCATGTAAAAGTAATGAGCGTAAGAAGCAACTATAATAATAAAAAGTGAAACATAGAACCTTAAATAAAAAATTTGAAGGGAAATGACCGGAACTTAGGTGGGCTATATAAAACAATCAGTCTGCGATGGTTCAGTAATGACTATCAAACCATGGTAGGGCATTATTAACAACTGCACTAATTAGTTCAGTTGGTGGAATTGTTCGCTGACGCTGTCCAGGTGAAGATCGAGGTCCTCACGTAGCGATGTTTCGAGCAACTTTTCCAGCACCCTGTACATTGAGGTGAACACCATCGTGAATGTCATGAGTAACACTAATATTGCTGTTATCAATATACTTGAATGATTTTTCATCACAAGGAGCTTTAACAATATCATTGGCTTCATCAAAGATTGTATTTATGGTTTCATAAATACGCTGCTTAACCTATTTTCCACCTTTAATTGCCTCGACTCGCTACTCATATTCTATTCACGTCCACCACCACGCTGTTTTCTCAACCAATCACGCTATCATTACATATATAGCGCATATTTTTTAAATATCGTTATAATATCATATGTTACTTCGTTGTCATGGGTATTCAGGTAGATATAATATACACAAGCTTTTATCTTTCACAAATGGTACACATAGCGTCGTATGTACGTGTAAAATATTACAATATAACGTATAGCAGATCCAGTGCAATTAAAAAAAAAACAGATTTATTACTAAATTACTGAAATTAAGATTTTTGTCGTAATTCCAATATATTGCAATTTTCACCACTGATTCCAAACTTATGGCCACCAGTGTATCTACATATTCGAAACGACTTATATTGGCACATATCCACGAGTTAATCATTATTTTTAATTAAACGATACACAATATCTATAATTTATTTTTTAAGTTATAATCGAGATAATTCTAGTAATTTTTGGTTCTATGAATGCCTTTATGAGTACAGTCATTGATCAATTAAAATATGTCACTGAAGATATGAAATGATTCCTCACTTGAGTTGATATAAATAATAAAAACACAACCAATGTATAATATTCTTGGAATAATGCATGTCACGCACAATGTTAGTAAAACTTGCGTAGATTATGCATGTATTTTTCAGTAGATCTATAAATATCACAATACTATGAGAGACTATGACTGTGCTCGCTCGCCTGGGACGGCGTCGGACAAATCTTTGAACCCCCCAAACCGCACATTCCTGTTCTGTGCTCGCGTATACATAGTTAGAACGTACCGCTTTGTGTTCGTTATTTGTATAGTGCATTATTGTTAACCGACCTCGCATGTATACATACCCTTATTCGTGAGGAACCGGTACTAAACACGTATAATTTATTTGGTTTTGTGACGCTCTTCGTACATAGCCGTTCGATATACTTTGCTAAATTTAATTACCATGTGGATGTAGTAAATGACACTCATACAAACGATATCTGATCGTTGTGTTGAAATATGCTTTTGTGAATTGGTTATAGCAAGGTTAGACTACGTTTTGATATAACGCGATAAAATTTATTAAGAATTAGGTCAAAGGATTGCGGAGTGTTTTGGTATGTAATGTATAAATCTAGAAGGTTTTAGAAAGTGGTAATTTTAAAAGATCGACAGCCGAAAAGCGACCGATAGTACGCAGTTTCTTAATAAATTTAAGATTATGGCTTGGGCTAAAGTGTTGGTGGTGGTCGCAGTAACACTAGGCCCCGTCGTGCTTCTCATGCAGTCTTTATCACTCTCCACTAACTACTGGATCACATTCACGGTCGACCGCAGCAAGCTGTCAAAAACAGAGGTAGAACGCTCTAGCACTAATTCTACTCTTTCCTTCTACCATAGCCGCAGTCGAGGACTCTTTCGGGAATGTTTTACCGGACCAGGCGCTATCAAATGTGAGTCGACATATATACGTCCGGACAATGAATGAGTTTTAACAGCAATTGCGTAAATTATCATCCAAAATGATTATCTATCACACATCTCCTGAAAATATCATTGTAAAAAGTGTTTTTATGGTAGCATATAATATTTCCATGTATGGTCAAATCAATATGTACCAAAACTAATCTTGTACGATTTTACATTCATGCAATATACCCAACTTGTCAAAATGGACTGATCGTACATGAAATGAAAGTCTTATTAATGCAAATTTTTATTGATAATATGTAAGGCCAGCTGACCAGTCATTGGCAAGCTGGCCAATTTTAATGGATTTACATCAACATCATCCGATTACTCGAATGCGGTTTCCGCTTCCGACCTCCGATTCCGACTCCCGCCTCTGATTTTCAAAAAAAAAACAAATTCGTTTTCAATATCGGTCTTGTTCTAAATTTTCGGGAAGAGCGGGGGCGGTAAATTGGAAGCTTCCACCAATGAACGAATATTGTCAAGCAAGTGAACCTAGCCATATTTACCTGGCAACACTGAGACAACACTGTATGACATAAAACAATTCAAATGTTTCATACTCTGTTGTTATTAACTTTTGTAGTTGGTTAGATTCAGTAGTTTTGGAATTAAAATGGTTTAAACACACGAACAGACAGGATAACAACTTTATTTTATATACAATGCAGTCTTGGACAAGAACCGAGACAGCGATTGTGTGAACATTTTATACGAGCCCCCGCGTGAAATGAAGTACACGGCCAGCCAGGACTATTGGAACAGACTTCGTGAGTAACATCGTATGTAAAAATTTATTATGGTGAGTAAGTAAAATATGCTGAACAAAAAAAGAAACGCAACATATGAAATTTCATCATTCTACACATATATTTATATAATAAGTGAAGTATAGGTTTATAACTACAACTAGTACGCTTCCAGCTATAGATTTTGCTGCTAACGTGTAACGCAGGCACCGTTTGTATGCTGTCACGTTGCAAGTCATGTGACATTTTGTTTATTGTTCCCATACGATTACAAATGACAAATTGAGCAAAAATTGTTACCAAACATGCCGAGTCGACTTCAGTGTATGAAACTGGATATCTCACAACGACGCCAGTCACTCTTTTTGAAAATCCACGAAAGTCGAAAGTCATGCCTAGGCTCAATACAGCTCAACGCAATAATGCCATAGGGCTTTTAGAGGCTGGTGAATCGCAGCATGTGGCCGTCCATTTCCATATGCATCGGTGCACCATCATCGTCTCTGGCAGCGATACCAACAGAATGGAACAGTGGATGATCGTCCACGGACCGGCAGACCACGTGTGACGTCACGGGCCCTAGACAGATTCATCCCCCTACGCCATCTCCGGGACAGATTCACCATCGCAACTTGAGCAGCGGCTGATTTACACCCAGAACCCCAGGAAACAGCGCAAACAATTCGCGACCGCCTCCGCGATGCTGACTTGCGCGCGAGACGTCCTCATCGTCGAATGATTCTCAAACCACATCAGAGCCAAGCACGAATAGACTGGTGTAGAACTCATCGTGTGTGGACGAAGGCACTGTGGCGACGTGTCATTTTAGCGACGAGTCTCGGTATTTGTTAAGACGAGCCGACAGTCGCCATAGAGTATACCGTCGCTGAGGAGAGCGGTTTGCCGATGCCTGTGTGTGAGAGCTCGACCGATTTGGTGACGGGAGCGTCATGGTTTGGGGCGCCATATCGGACTATGGGCGGACTCAGCTGGTCCATGTAGAGGGTAATTTAACTGCGTCCACACCTGATTCCGTTGACAATCGGATGCACGCCATCCACCAACAGAACAATGCCCTCATAGTGCTCGACTGACAAGAACTTTTCTCGCCGATAATGACGTGGATGTCTTATCGTGGCCCTCGACATCGCCAGACCTGAATCCCATCGAACATCTGCGGGACGAACTCGATCGACACGTCCGTCAACGCGCGATTTCCCCGCAAACTTTACCCCAACTTCTCGAGGCTCTTAAAAAAGAACAAAAAAGAAACAGTTTAGTACTAATTGGCGCTAAACATATCGCTATCTATAAGACAGTATTGAAAAGTCAGTCACTTACGGAATGCCATTGTCACGAGTTATTCTCATATGTTTTCTATGATTATATTTAAGAGGGAAAACAACACGTGTGTTGATTATATATTAAGGATCTGTGGATTTATTAGATTTCTTTGAAAAGTTCTATAGTCACACATAATGCGATAAAGGAAAAACCCGTCTGCCTATTATAAAGAAACAAAAGCGTCTGGAATATTAAAGACAGAATAATTAATAAAGTTGTCATTAAAAGAATTATATATAATGTTCATTTGAAAATGCTTATCACAAATCAAT
>WURV02089332.1:0-20495 GCA_011762755.2 Epimenia babai | reverse complement strand
ACTGTTTCCCTCAAGCTGATACTGTTTCCCTCTAGCTGATACCGTTTCCCTCGAGCTGATACTGTTTCCCTCAAGCTGATACTGTTTCCCTCAAGCCGATACTGTTTCACTCTCGCTGATACTGTTTCCCTCTAGCTGATACCGTGTCCCTCAAGCTGATACCGTTTCCCTCAAGCTGATACTGTTTCCCTCTAGCTGATACTGTTTCCCTCAAGCTGATACTGTTTCCCTCAACTGTTTCACTCTAGCTGATACTGTTTCCCTCTAGCTGATACCGTGTCCCTCAAGCTGATACTGTTTCCCTCAAGCTGATACTGTTTCCCTCAAGCTGATACTGTTTCCCTCAAGCTATTACTGTTTACGTGAAGCTCATAGTTTTTATTTAATGCTCATATTGTTTACTTCCACTACATTTTATTTATTCCATGCTAAGACCCTGTATTTCAATATAATATTGTTTACTTAAAGCTAATGTGGTTTACCTGGTGTTAATATTTTTTAGTTTAATCTTACACTGTTTTCTTGGGGCTAATATAGTTCACCCTAAGCTATTACTGTTTAGTTAAAGCTAATAATCTCTAGTTCGAACTAATACAATTTACTTCAAGCTAATACTGTTTGAGCTAGTTCTGTTTACTTAAGACTGATACGGTTGACATAAGGTTGACAATGTTCAATTCATGCTGATAGTTTTTATTTCAACGTGATACTGTTTACTTCAGTCTATTACTGTTCACTTCAAGCAGATGCTGAAGAATACTTCATGATAGTACTGTTCAATAAGGACTATTGTTTATTTCATGCTGGCACTGTTTATTCCAGGTAAATACCGGTTACTTCAAGCTAATACTGTTTATGATAATACAATACGATTTATTTCAGGTGAATATAGGTTACTTCCAGCTAATACAGTATACTTTACGGTTTATGTCAAGCTAATATTGTTTATGTTACCATAACAATGTTCAATTCAAGCTAATATTGTTTATGTTACGTTAACAATGTTTATTTCAAGCTAATGTTGTTTATGTTACGATAACTAATGTTTATTTCAGGCTAATATAGTTTATGTTACGATAAAAATGTTTATCTCAAGCTAATACTGTTTAGTTCATGCTCACGCTGTTCAATTTACGCTAACGCTGTTTACCTCAAGGCAATATCGTTAATTACCAGCTAATACAGTTGACTTGACATTAATACTGTTACTTGAAGCCCGTACTGTTTATTTAAGGCGGCACTGTGTAATTCACGCTGCCGCTCCAATTTTCGCGATCGCGTGTTGATGTTGATTTTTCTATCTCCCTTTTTTATCCATATTTTGATGAAGTAGTAATGCCCTACTTCAGGTCATTATTTATCGAGATTGACGCTGTGTGTTGTATTATCAACGGTCGAATAATTTACTGTTTCTGCTTTATTTGATGTAACATACATCGATTGCTCAATAAAGTATTGAACTTGGTAAGACTGTGACCTATGAATACTTTGTAGGGGGTGCGGCATACGGCACCTGTGCCTAACAAACACGGTCTTTCGTAATATGCGCTATGGGATCAACAGCGTACTGTACTAGTTATTATATAAATCAATGAGCTTGTCTAGCTTGCGTGTAGTGTACATTGTTGTTATATCAGTTGACATCGTTATTGTCAGGTCACGTTGATTCTCCCAACAAATGGGCGGCGTGTGAACGCGTATTTCTACCGGAAATTAGTCGGTTTCCATTTCATTTCCGGGTAATCGTTGCCAGTATTCCTCCGGCCTGGAAATGTCTAATTTATGTTATCAAGCCAGCTGTCACAAGGCGGTCGGTCTGCTCGCTAGATGGCGCTAATGCGTTCCATCGATAAGGGGTATGTTGTAAATTCAATGACACTCTTCGGGTGTCAAAGATGCATCGTGACGTGTTTTCGTAGTCATCATCGTCGTCGTCGTCATCACGTATGAGGCACGACAGCCGTAGGATATGGCACTAAAACTATCTTTAGCGTCCATCACAGTCATTCTATAACCCACAATTCTATGGTTTTTTATTTACAGGTTTATTCATCAAAAGTAATATAAGTGGTGATAAATATAATATATAATGCGACATTATAGAGGGTCTAATGCGACATTATAAGGGTACAACCGTATAATAATATACTCGATTGAATGAATACACCGTAATATGCTGATTATAATAATACACAACAAGCTATATTCACTCTATTTACAAAGATATACAGCAATCCATACTGGTATACATTTCTAAAATATACAATCATATGTACATTATATTTATGATACACAAGTAAACGATGCGAAATAAAAATAAAATATTTATGAATGCCTAATGATGAAAGGAAGCGCTCGGAATTTTTTCAGAAACTTTTAAGGCAGCACTTCCTAGTTGACTAGTAAACTACTTGCATATAATGAAATTACTATGGATATTTTCACTGAACAGAAATAAAATAAAATATACTAAATATTAAACTAGTGGATTCATCTATGTCGTCATCATTAAAAAGTGTATTTCGATGTTAAAATGACTTCTGTGCAATAACAACTAAAACTTTGACTATCACAAACTGAAATGATTCGCAGGCTCAAACACTCCGTTTTGAAACAAAAGCGACATGCAATCAATGTATCGTCTATTCGTCCACCTATGACCATGTTATATTAAAAATAAAATTAAATCCAAACATTATCTGGTATATAATACCGATCAACATTACGATTAACACGACCGTATAACGTGGTTGTACTGTACACATCCTGTCCACGCTGCTCCGAGTGGAGTACTTGTTCAACACGTCACTCGCAGATGTGAGTTCATTGTCGTATTTCTGGAGGAATTCATGCATAAAAGACAGCTACGACCCCTGGTCATCACGCTCGGTCAGTGATTGAAAATCTTAGTACACTACGTACATGACGTGGTCATTTATGTTCAGGCGCTCGTTGTTTTGCTGTCCTTGAATTTATTTTTGTTTGTCGTAGTTTATTCTTGCTCGAATTACTTCCCGTATAATCAAAGAATAAATTTTTAAATCCAGTTTGGTCGAATGATTTCAAGGGTGTCTGTCTGATGCGCATTTGATCAAAATTTCTTTTTTATTCGATCAAACAGCAAGCATAGAAGAATTCGTCATTTCGAGAAACCTCAAACATTGTCAGTGATAAAACCTACCAAAAGAAAAGGCAGACATAAAATCCTCGCTATTTTCATTGGTAATCAAAACTGTCCAAATTCTGCAAATTAGCGATGCCGGTAACGTAAATATCTTGTGGCCTTTTATTTGTTCAATTTAGCACTTGTTCAAGCTGATTTCCCAATTTCAATATAACCTGCTCACCATGTTACCACGCTAACAACAGCACACTTGTCAAGAATTGTAAATGACCAGTCACGCTCTGCGTGTTGCACAACTCGGTCATACTATTGACGGAATATTTCTAATAATTATGCTCCCTCAGGTTTAGGCATTGCATTTCGTCTTCTTCAAGGATATAATGTGTTTTAAACTGTGATGTCATTAGCAAAATAGAGAATGTTTTAAACATGTCTTCAGCCGAAATTAATAAAAAAACAAATCAATTTCTGTATATTATTGATACACAATAAGTATTAACTAATCGATAATGACGGCGCGTCAAGTATCCTAAGTCGACCGTTTGCCACATTGCCGGCGCATTTCGTGGCAGGTTTATCTGGTAACTTAATGCGAAATTCGTGTAAGCAGCCTTAATGTATTGATTAGTGATTATATATAACTCCACGGTTGACGCGGGCAAATCGACTCGTGGAATAATTTAGTCATTGCGGTAGGCTAAAAAGCAGAATCACGGCGTCGATAAAAGTATTTGTAATAAAATGGGCATTCTTTGTGTCTGATTATTGTGTAGTGTGTATGTCTGCGCGCGTGTGTGTACACTCACGTGTGAGCATGCGTTTGTTGTCTATTTTTATTCAACACAATATATGTTTATACGGAGCATTTCCTAATGTGTATATAATATACAGCTTTGAAAGGAAATACACCATGTATACCTAATACTTATTAAACGTATTCCATAAATAGTAATAATAAAAATAATAATAAAAAATAATAAAGAGATACTTTGGTGCAGTGAGATTAAGACATTTGTAGGTAAGAACAAGTGTTTTAAACTGTATGCGCTGTTCCACAGGAAGCCAATGAAGGGAGATCAGGGCGGGAGTGATATGTTGAGAGCGATGGGTATGAATGAGCAGTTGAGCTGCATATCAACATACTGTAACTACTATTACTGCTGTTATTGTTCTACCCGCATTGAACCCAACTAAATATATCTCAAGTGCAACCGATAATTCTTTTCTTTAATAATTTTATATACATAACTTTAGTCTTGTTCATATCAGATTGAATATGATGTATATCTGCTCATGTCGGGCAAATGTCTAAAAGTTTTTGGAGGCCGACATGGTAGTTAAACGGCGTTTGGCCAGAAGAAATCGAGTGAAAGGAAACGCTCTCGTGTCCAATAGCCAAGGGCGTGAGATCCTTCGGGTAAAATGAGACAGAGATGAGTAGAGGGTACTGCGACCATTGTAAGCGGCGCAGCGCGGGTTTTCTCAGCGCAGAGGGCCTGTAGATACTGTTTATTTAGCCGAGTGAAACAACAGACCGGCGATGTCGCGCACCCAGGCAAGAACCACGCACCCCGCAACGTGCTTGAGTGCAGTGATCACTCGAGACCGATTAAAGAATGGGCTGTTGATTTAGCTATTCTTTGAAAGGGCTTGATTTGAGCCACTAAAAAATTTGTATATAAACTCCAATGTCCAGTTATTTATCAGTTTGTTGTAACATCCCACAAATCATGGCCGAATATATCCAAAGTAAGCATTTGGGCGACAATTTGCTCTTAGAAGGTTATTTGTATAACAAGAAAAGAACAAATTAGGACTCAACAGTTTGGTCTTGTTGTTCGATTCTAGGTGTCATAAAGTAGATGATTACTATCGTATGTTGTAATGAATAAAATCATTTTCGCACATTTGTAATGACTAATTTCCTTTCTTACTGGTTCGCCCATGACAGTGTTATCTGGCACTTTCGTTTGTACTGTACTAAAAAGCGTTCGGGGGGAAACGAGACAAAAATCGGGGAAAACAAGACACGATCGCATTCACGGGTAAAACGAGACAGATAGCGTCCATATTGACTTTTTACTTTTCGTGGAGAGAACGAGACACAAATTCAAGTCCTTTGTTCTACATGTCAGAAGACTTGATTAGTTTGACTTGATACAAAAATTCTAAATTTCTTCTATATACCAGCTAACATTCAATAGACAATAGAAAATTAGATCAAAATAACCAAAAAATAAAAAATTATTGGCATGCTTTTATTAACCAATAGGGTTAAAATAACCCAAAAACTTTTTTCCATTTCCCAATTTTCGGTCAAAGGCTGCATTATAAACTTCATAAGCAGCAGAAATATTCTTTTAATTGGCATGCATTTAATAAACAATGGGGTGAAAATAACCCCAAAACTTTTTTCCATTTCCCAATTTTCGGTCAAAGGCTGCATTATAAACTTCATAAACAGCAGAAATATTCTTTTAATTGGCATGTATTTAATAAACAATGGGGTGAAAATAACCCAAAAACTTTTTTCCATTTCCCAATTTTTGGTCAAATGCTGCATTATCAACTTCATAAACAGCAGAAATATTCTTTTCGATTCAATTGAATATTAGCGTGCATGTAATTGTTAAGTTATAAATCTTTCAAGTTTGTCATTTCTAAATAATGTATCATTATAGTATACTATGGCTATATCGCCCCAACTTAGAAATACACCGACTATTATAAATTAATAGTAAATGTGATATATTTCTTATGCCAATATTTTTAATTCTCTCTTTAGTTGAAATGATAGAACATTATTTCGCCGTTTCAGACATCAGCAAATGTCATAAAGGATGCACATTCTAACGATAGTAAATACTTGATGTTTTCATAACTCCATTATCTCTCTTATAAATATATGATTATACCTTTCTCAGGAATTTAAGGTAGAATTTGTTACCTTACAAGTTGTTTTTACTTCTAGCAGTCTACTTTAGATCAACTTATACATTAATGAAGTATGATCTATAATTACATTATCGTAATATTGTACATATTTCATGTGAGTTTTATTCTGTTAGTGTGCCTACATTTTAATTAGTTATTCAACTGATTACTATTAGACTAATGGAACTTCTAGTAGTAATATAAATATTCGTGTATTTCATTGTCTAAAAAATCAGTAAAAAATAAAATTGATACACAGAACCAACTAGATACGGATGCTTTATAGCCAGTAATGTTTATCATCTAATAATACAATGCTAAATATTTGTGTTCTAAAAATACAACCAATTTGCTGGAAGCATTGTTGGTACATGGTACTACATGGCTACTACATTCAGGAGTAGATTTCTTGAACATTTCGACATCTGATAGGGATTTAGAGATTATTTCGTAATTCATCGATTTTTCCACTGGGATGCACTGTTAGACAATAGTTAACGCTACTGTGGGAGTGATTCAATAGTATTGCTGGGAGGGGGCGCTAAATAGTGGTTAACATGAAGTGAAATGAAATGAAATGAGATTTTATTGATTTATAGTGCCCTTTTAACACATGTCAAAGACACTTTACAAATTTATAGTTATTATAATTTAGAAACACATGGAATACGGTTCAAAATCGAACTCGGTATACCGAAGTATATAACATAGTCGTTTTTGGGATCACATGTGACATGTATGTATGTGTTGAAACTGTTTTCCTTATCTGAGGTCTGAACAGGGTCTGGCTGAGCACTGGTGATGAGCCATTCGTAGGATGTAAATAATCCGACATCATATAAACATGAATTTGTTACAGTTTCACACAGTGTAGTAATGACCTGCGATTATATTTTAGTGCGATGCGAATCCTGCTCGCCAAGTTACCACGACCGTGGATCGTGGATGAGAAGAAAGATGATGGCTACACAGCACTGCACCTTGCTGCACTCAACAATCACGTGGAAGTCGCTGAGCTGCTCATACACCTGGTACTACATGAACCCATCACTTTATAACTCGGTAGTCATACACGAGATACTGGCTATGAGAGGTCAATGACTTAATACCTCAATTATCATACGGATGTTATTGCTTGTAGTGACCCATCATACCTCGGTAGTCATACACGAGATACTGGCTATGAGAGGTCGATGACTTAATACCTCCGTTACCAGATGTCATACATCAAAATATCTTATTTTTTGTTAATAAAGAAAAATCATTTCTCTGTTATTATCTCGTAAAAGTAAAATTAAACGTACGTATGTCATTTATTGACCACAATATATAATATAGCCTCTGGGATGTGGTTTGCAAGTTACAAATGTTTTTAGCAGCTAGTATCTAATGCAGATATCGTCTTTGACACTCAAATAGCACCTGTTAAATATGTATCTTCAACTAGCATTTTTGAGATGAGTGTCATAGAAATAAGGATCATAGTTTTGAAGCTGGGAGTGTTTATATACCATATAATCTAATAACCAGTTAACTATGTTAGTCTATGTATTACCCTTCTCTCCCTCATAGTGGCTAAGTCAGTGAGTCAAATTTGAGAGGACTCTATTGGATCGTGTTCAAGCTAGCATACAATCTGTGACTGAAGGTACCATAAACCTTTTCTGCTTTCGGTGGCCTGGGTAGCTCATGAAAAGTGGTTATGTGGTTTTACAGCTAGGCTTGGTATTCAGAATCTGTGGCATAAATGGATGGCCATCATTTGTCTGTTCGCTTCCCGGACTCGCTGTTCCACACCATATTAAGTCAGGCTAACTACAGGATTTCAGTGATATCGTCACAATATAAGGAAGCTTTTTAAAGGGCCAATGCTGATGCAAACAGCGGGTTAATCTCACCCTATTCGTACAGTCGATAACCATTCTCTCGCCATCTTTGGGACATGTCAAATTCACGGCGGTAAGCAGGGTGGCGGGAGAATGGGTGACGATTATTCGGGGGTCTACTGTAGACGCATACATTTCCTCCCGAGTACCTGAATACTTCTTCAAAAAATTGAGGTTATTTGGGCAATTTTTCCTCTACACAATTTTCCTTTACACATCTTGTGTGTAATAGTTTTTGGTTGTCTATGGCCTGTGCTCTGCTACTAGGTGCGAGCGATTTGTCTTCATTGTTGCTTTGTTTTGTTTCAGGGGAAGGCTAACATGGATATTCAGAACACTAATTTACAGACAGCCTTGCATTTGGCAGTCGAGAGACAACATACCCAAGTAGTGCGGGTAAACATCATTCCATTCACACCCATTCACAGTTAATCGCATTAAATTTACCACCCAAAATCATACCTACCACATTACTATAATTTATTTGAAGCATTTTTAATGTAAATGCATTTAAAGTCAATTTATTTATTAATGCAGCATTTAAAAGTCAAGGAAAAAGTGCCCTAGCACTTAGCGGGGAAACTAATACAAAAAATCCTTCTTCCACATGCATGTATGATTTAGCTATCATTAGGTACAATACACAATTATACATGTGGGGTGGAGCATGACTCTTATCCCATTCTAAATGTACTGTAGTAATGTTTCATGTGCACCAGCTCCCAGCTCCACCCTCAAAATGAGGGCTGACATTTCTGAGAACGATTAGGTTTTTTCAGTACTTGGGGCATTGAAAGGTCATCTTCATCATGTCATATTTTCGTGAGTATTCATAACAAGAAACTGTTTTTTTTTCTGTATCAGCTGCTCGTGAGGGAGGCATGTAATATGAACGTCGCAGACAAGGACGGTGACACCGCCCTGCACGAGGCACTCAGGCACCACACCCTGTCACAGCTGCGGCAACTACAGGACATGCAGGATGTGGGCAAGGTAGGCGAAATCAGTGAGGCACTCAGTTGCTCAATAACTCTACAATCATGGCTATGTCACCAATCTGTTGCCTGTCTGCTACCAGTGGCTGGTCCGTTAAAAATGTAAAGGTCAAGTACAGCATTTATGGGCCACAAGTATCTACCAGTAAATAATGGGGGCAGCTGGCATATTGGTTAGAGCGTTTGACTTTTTATGAAGGGGTCCCTGGTTCAATTCCCGCTTTAACCAGTAAACTAACTGTGGCGTTTTTCAGGCTGAAAGCGCCTCTAACCCCATTGCCAATGGGGGGGTAACCCTTGCAGTGTGGTTCTGTTAGGGCTTTCCCCTCTGACGTTTGCTGTGCTTCAGATGCTCTATATACATGATCTCTCTGTCGCTTACCTCCCCGCTATGTCGTCATCCTATTGTAAATAACCATTGACCTTCCATAGACTTAGCGGAGTGTGCGACATAGGTAGCTCGTATGTAGACATCTGGAACCGGCGGCGTGAATGGAAAAAAGGTCAATTGTCTGCCAGACTCGGTGGGTCTTTCACATTAGGTTCCCCCCCCCCCTTATATCAGTGAGGCTAATCAAATTGTCGTTTCAACCAATAAAGGCTATTAGATGCGGTTTACAATGAAATGTTTTTGGCAGCTATTCAGTGCATATTCATTACTGTTCGGTCATCTGCCAATTTTTTTATATTCTGTAGATCATCAGGTGCCTGTTGATCTAAAATTAATCGATTTATAATATAAAAAATAGATCATGTTTATTAACATAAAAAAGAGGATAAAACAGATTCATACATGGTTGTAATTTCACAAAATACATGCCCAAAAACATACGAGCTTTTTCTCTGTGAGTGCAAATACATGCGCAACATTTGAACTTTTTCTTTTTAAGCGCAACTACAAAAACAACTGAGCTCTTTCTCTTTGAGCACAAATACAAGGCCGAAAACATCTGAGCTTTTTCTCTTTGAGTACAAATACATGTTCAAAAACATCTGAGCTTTTTCTCTTTGAGCATAAATACATGCCGAAAAACATCTGAGCTTTTTCTCTTTGAGCACAAAAACATGCTGAAAAACATCTGAGCTTTTTCTCTTTGAGCATAAATACGTGGCCAAAAACATCTGAGCTTTTTCTCTTTGAGCACAAATACATGCCTAAAGACATCTGAGCTTTTTCTCTTTGAGCGCAAATACATGCCCAAAAACATCTGAGCTTTTTCTCTTTGAGCACAAATACATGGCCGAAAACATCTGAGCTTTTTCTCTTTGAGCACAAATACATGGCCAAAAACATGAGTTTTTTCTCTTGGAGCACAAATACATGCCAAAAAACTCTTTGAGCACAAATACATGATTTACCTAAAAAACGGTTGCCACATCTCAGTGACTCGATCCGTGAACATATTGTTTACGCCTGCTATACCTGGCTCTTTCTTCCTCGAGCATTGCTGTTCATCACCCATACGTTTGAATCATACCATCTGTCTTAGTTCGTTTATCATGCGGAACTTTGTGATGCCTGAGTGGTTCCTGTTGTCTCTCGACTTCCAGAGTGTGTCACAGTCGCAGCTTTTTACCTTACTCATATTATTCTTTCTTTTAACCCTTAGTACTCCGTTGTCACAATTGCATTGCTACAGTAATGTGACACACACACATGTCAGTGTGGTGAGGGTTAATACACTAGTACAACACAACTAATTTCAGCCAATTTTTTATACGCACAAACGTCTTAGAGGCTCGATAGAATCCATAACGAGTGACATTTGAGTGTTGAATGTATTGTATATTCTATTCAAACTGCAATAAACATTCGTAAACCATACAGCTGTCAGGTGCCCTCTGTAAATGTTGTTTATTTAATGGTTTCGTTCAGCCATTTCGCTCATGACATCTCATGACATTTCAGCTCCTTATGGGGCTCGGAACTCCGGGAGCGGACAAAAAGTCGAGCGCGTCCATCGCTTGTTTCCTCGCGGCTAATGGAGCCGATCTTAACATCAAGAACAAGAAAGGTCAATCGCCGCTCGACCTTTGTCCTGACCCCAATCTCTGCAAGGCTCTCGCAAAGTGTCACAAAGAAAGAAATAGGTAGGTTTTCATGACTCGGATGTCGCCGTAGTCATTGGCAGATGACCTTTTACTGGTCAATTATTCATGGAATCTCTTCAGAACAGACTTTCCTAATGACTCGTAAACCATCATTTTTTCGGCATCTTCAAAGTGTGGTAAGTTTCAGGTGGTGAATAACACTAAAAGTTTTATGAACTTCATTTGTATTTGTATCATAGTGCGACTGTCCAGGACAGTCTGTCCTATAGGTTCTTTTTCTTGGGATATAGCCACTGCCGCATTTGCCGAAAGCCAGCATACCAAAGCGCTCTTTCAACTGTATATTAGTTCAAATCTACGATGAAATCGAGTGTTGTGGTATTCCCAAGAATAACATATCGTATGATTACAGTGAAAATATCTTATACTTGTATGAAGATGATATTTGTAAAGGTCGTATGTTACAATGGCACAACGGCACTTCACAGGCGCTTCAATATCTCGCCAAATTGACTGCTTTATTTTTCTAACGCTAAATTCAACATTTATCAAATAACAGGGTAGTCAGTATGGCAGAGTACGTGACGCGGTTACCCAGTCTGCTGGCATTCGCAGTCAGCAGCACGAGTGGCCACTGGTCAACTCATTATTCTCATTATTATATATTTATCGGTTTATCACATGGCTGTGTGGGTGCTCATTGAACCTATAGCCTTCTACGTGCGTACGTTGATTGCTGGTTCCTTTGTATTGGATACGACCCTTTAACAAGTTGATGTTTTTCTCTCGCGTACTGCAGCGGTAACCTGACTGTGCCGAATGCGGCTAACATCCGTAACGACCAGGAGGCCCTCAGCGAATGCATGGTGTGCTCCGACATGAAACGCGACACGTTGTTCGGCCCATGCGGCCACATTGCCACTTGCAGTCTCTGCTCGCCGCGTGTCAAAAAGTGTCTCATCTGTAAGGGCCAGGTTCAGTTCAGGACGAAGGTGCGTACTTCAGTCATACAATGCAGACGCTACCGAGATACTGACTATGAGAGGTCGATGACTTAATACCTCAATTATCATACGGATGTTATTACTTGTAGTGGCCCATCATATACGTCGGTAGTCATACACGAGATACTGACTATGAGAGGTCGATGACTTAATACTTCAATTATCATACGGATGTTATTGCTTGTAGTGGCCCATCATATACGTCGGTAGTCATACACGATACACTGGCTATGAGAGGTTATTGCTTAATACATCAATTATCATACGGATGTTATTACTTGTAGTGGCCCATGATATTAAACATCGGTAGTCATACACGATACACTGGCTATGAGAGGTCAATGACTTAATACTTCAATTATCATACGGATGTCATTGCTTATAGTGGCCCATCATACCTCGGTAGTTATACACGAGATACTGGCTATGAGAGGTCGATGACTTAATACCTCAATTATATTATAATGACGCGCTAAGTAATACCAACGCTTAATTAAATCCTAAAATACTCCGTATTCTTTACTATTCAATCAGTAAATGGACAGAGAACAAAATCCCGACGACGTGGCAAGGGAGATAATGTCAATGGTGTCATTACGTGGTGCAATCTTGTTTTTTCCAATGTTCACTTTTAAGGGAGACTATTATAGTGTCCGCGCTATTCTAGCATTTACTCGTTAAAGAGTTTTCTCCCTCATTATTTTCCTTGAACTTCAACTTCAAATAATTTTAGTTATTATCTAACTAGCTTTCTCTTAATATTAATTATTGCCCAAGATTCTCCACAGATAACAGATAAATGGATTACAACAAAACAATTTCAATCATTCATTGTAGCGCTACCTTCAGGCTCTGTTACTTTGGAAAGTTGTCGCCTTTTCCCCGATTCTATTGATAGTTTGTTTTATCTCCCCTTCTTACCCGTCTTCGTGTCTGTTTCTAGGTGGAGGAATGTGTCGTCTGTTCAGACAAGCAGGCCACCGTCCTCTTCAAGTCGTGCGGCCACATGTGTGCTTGTGATGGTCAGTTTTTTCATAAGGACCTTCTCGTTTATCTGAATCATGTCAATAAATTTTATAGTTGAGTAAGGATATACTTTTATTATTATTTAATCGAGAGTGAATACGTTTCTTAACCATGCATTAATTTTCGCAATCATAATTACCCAATTCTATTTCTAATTATTTTATGTTCCCTTCACTGTCATACTGTACATGACATCGTACGTACACCTTTACGCACCTTCATTCAAAAACATCTCCGTTATTTCAGCTATACATATTCTCACATTCATTTCCAGTTAAATTTTCCACTTTTTTGGTAAAATTCGTGAACAATAATTAAATTTCAATGGCTATGCATGGCCCGAGTTAAACAGGAACCTGTAATTAGAACAGCAGAATCATTTTCACTATATCAGATCTTATTGTACTGAATACAGTTTGTGATAAACGTCAATTCACTGAATATAAAGAAAATTTAACCTTTTTAGCTCACCTGAGCTCATGCTCCAGAACATGTGTGTGTTGTCGGTGGTTTCAGTCACAAACGCATCAATTCGTTATACACAATGATGTGATTTAAGAATGGTTCATATCTTCATTTTACTTTACATTTAAAGAGCATTGCAGTCAACTGACTAGTCCACCATTGTTTTGACACGCGAGCCTTTCATTACCGGAGACAAGCACTCCAGACAAAATGGATATTCAGATAAAACGACTACTCAAGTGCATCCCCGACTATATGAATGTCGGATGAGTCCACACTGTATCGACCGAGACAGACCATTATGCTGTAGAATGGTAGTCGTTTCTTATTCATCGAGTGCAGACTGTATTGACCGAGACAGACTGTTATGCTGTAGAGTGGTAGTCGTTTCTTGTTCCTTGAGTGCAGACTGTTATGCTGTAGAGTACTAGTTATTTCTTGTTCCTATTTTAAATGACTGTTTGCACCATCGTAGGCTGTGCTGCACTGATGAAGAAATGCGTGCAGTGTCGAGCCAACATTGATAAAACTGTACCCTTCATCGTGTGTTGTGGTGGGAACCGTAAGTATCCCTGATGAGAGCAACCACTGTTTTATACGATATGTTCGATTTTATTGGGGAATAACAGTTGTAGATTGCAAGCATAATGAATAAAATCATAGGGTCGTTATGGTGCTACCTAAAATGGTAATTAGAGCAATTCACGCTCCAGCTGGTGTCTGGTGTACTACGCATGGTTCTGTTAGGCCCCCCCCCCCCCCCCAACCAAAGTGCGACTTATGTAGCCTGTCTGTAGTTGTCAGAACCAGTGGTGTGAATGGAGGGTCAGTTTCTCCCCACCCCTTGTCAGTGACGTTCACATCATTACTTCGATACACGCATATCAACCATCTATGTATTTTAGAGACAGGTCTACTTGCTCAGAATCATCACAGGAAAGCTCAATACTCTTCCAACTAGCTTATGTAATTAATATGCTATAAAAATCGCGCGCCTTTCCTTTGTATTATCTCGGCAGAAAACTTTTGGTAATTCTTACCGACACTCCCCAGCCTCCCCTAGTTATATATAGTTACCAGTGTAATGTATTCCGCAGCCCCACCAGCACCGCAGCCAGCCGGCTACATGAACAACGGCTCACGGGACGTCAGTCGTGACATCCAGAAGCTCCAACAGCAGCTGCAGGATATCAAAGATCAGGTATACTGCGTCAAACGTGACTTTGACCCTTGTTACTCCGCTAGGTAATATATATGCCTAAATTAATACACTCATGCATCACTGTTTGCAGACATCGTGTCCAGTGTGCATGGACAGACTGAAGAACATGATTTTCTTGTGCGGTCACGGCACCTGTCAAATGTGTGGTGATCGAATGGTTGAGTGTCCAATCTGCCGCAAACCCGTCGAGAAACGAATCCTACTCTATTGAAACGGTGACAGTACATGTAAATTAAAATGATTTACCCACCCACAGGAGATTGCCATAACATCTCACTCATTGTAATATATGTTTCAAAATTATGCCATACAGCAATAAATGCCTACAATAATATATTATAGAAGCAAAATCAGCGAATTGCAATAATCTAGTTCAATGTCCAAATATTATGGAGGAGGAGGAGGAGGAGGAGGATAATAATTGCAATTTCTATCCCTTCCCCTGTATTCATGTAACCCCCCCCCCAATTTTCTAAGTCTTTTTGAAAAAATTCGCTATAGTTCCCCCTCTTACATAGCCATCAGAATGTGCCTCTATATTACTCGTGAGCAAAGTGAGGTTTGGTATGTTATGGTGGCACAATATAATGCTATTGTAAAACTCCGAAGTAATTGATTGCATATGATAAATATATACACAATTTATTTATGTTTGCATATGTTGACCATTTTATTAATACAAATTGCTGTCTAATAAAGCTTATGTACGAAATAAACACACACTTGTGTTTTACTCATGACAGTAAATTGTGACACTAATAAGGTAGGTCGAGTGATAGACCTGAACATGTGAGCAGTTAAAATGTAAAACATTAGCGTAGTTAATGTTTTGTATATACACTAACAAAGGATCATAGAATGGGGCAACACCAAAATTGTTATTAAAGTAATAAGGGTGTGATCTTTCGACATGCAAAACATGTGTAACGCATATGACTACGCGGGGGACACGTACTAGATTCTATACTTATTACTTACAATGCTTACAATTCGTGATTTTTGAATTGCTTCATTAATAAATAAATGCTATAACACTGTAAAATTGCCATTCTACTTCTAATAATGTCTGCTGATTACACCAGTCTTTGTGTCTTATTTATTCCTCAAACAAATCTCCTCCACATAAGTAATTGGCCGATTTCAGATCACTTTGGTTATTCTAGCGGACTACGGTAATGCGTTTATTTTTGTGACCATATCTGAAACCATATCTATATGTATGTCGTGCAGGCCTGTTATAATAAAGCAAGTTGTGACCAGGGCACTGGCAAACCCTTAATATAATGTAACGAGTAATGTTAAACCCTTCCTTCACTTATACATACTATAACTACTATTATATTTCAACATTAAAATTAACAAAAATCACATTCCAATAAGTGAACTCTTCAATTTACGCTGAAATTTCAGTCACTCCATTTTGTTCTATGAATGAGCTGAGCTAACGCGTGGCGCAGCAGTCTGAAGTCACAGAAGTCAGTCTTCAGCGTTATCGTCGTCTGTCTCTAGGTTACCTCCTCCACCTTGTTTTTATCACGAGGAAATGTTCGTGGTATGTCATTCCGATTTTCCTGAAACGAGACACATGACGAGCATGGTTAGGCGAATATGTCACAACTTGGACGGTATTGCAATTTAATGCAACAGCATCAATTAAATCTGAAATATTGCAAGAAAACACAATATAGCAGAATACACATTTTTCTATATATGATGCCAATGGCATTACAGTCATTTGCAAAAGTTTAAGACCACCCATCCAAAACAGTCAATTTTTAGATTTTGCTCACAAATTCCATATCGACCAAATAATTTGGTTTTTCTAATAAAAACTAAAGCGTGAGCTAAAAAGAATCAATTGATATTACCTACCATTGCTTAGAAAACAATATCCAGGACGAATGTGAATAATACCGAGGGACATTATATGCCAATTCTGAGAAATTCATAAAAATTACCTACCATTACAGTACCTAGTCACATAGCGATACCTCTAACTGATCTGAATAAACCAACCCAAGGAAATGCCAACCTGCCAATTTGTAAAACTACGGGCTAGGTGGTATATGAGAATATTTAAGAAAATTAAGAAATTGTTAACATCAGACGGTCGGATGCATGGATGGACAGATGGCGAATAAAATCCGGGAGGAATACCTCAATGAACATAAATTAGCTTCATTGCTATGGCGAACTAAAAATAAGGCAATGTAAGTGTTTCAGTTAAAATTATTCTACTTCGTCGTGTTACTTTAGTACCTTCATGACCTTGTATGGAGATTGCAGGAACAGTAATTTGAGCATCTCGCGTTCCGTTTTATTGTAACCCCCTCTCGGCTCTTGAGACACGGTGTGTTTACGCATTTTCACATCACGAGACCTGCGCAATACATACTTTCAGTTTCATTATCAGCATATAATAGATGGATCAACATTTCATAGAGTTGACTCAGTTTAGTATCATAACAGCACGATTGCATCCTTCAGTTAATTATAAAGTACTCAGCTGGTAGTAAGCTGGGCAAATATACTGAGCACAAAATCAGCATGCAAATCATGTCAAAATTATTGATACTCTGAAAGTTTCATATCTTCTATTTCACATCTACAAAGATTATTGAGTTGAAAAGACAATCGTGTTCAAGCGTGGAATGGAAAATCCGAACTCCGACATCAAAAAGGCACCAATCGCGAAGGACATTTTTACATCAAGATAAAAGAGGTTTTAGTGCCACTCTATATCATAGTAAATACCTATCACTACCGCTTACAATGTTTCCTTCAAGGGAGCATGGTAAACAAATGGACATCAACACAAAAGCCACGAGAGTGTTTCTTGACTGCACCATATGACTTATTGAATGACCATTTGATCTGAAACATAAATCACTCAAACTTAATAGACTGAAGTGCTATATATTGTCGAAATAACTCATATACGGGGCCTGTTACTACTTTACTACAGCAAACAAAAACAATTCAATTAAATTTGGTATTGATTTCAGAAAGTGAATATTAGTGCAAATTTGGACAGGATACAAATTTTGAGGCTGACAAAGCATATTACATATACATATTACATTCTAATATGACTAAAATTCAAAATGGGTGACACTTAAATTTTTTCATACTTATTTGAGACTAATACGGCCTCCCATACTCTCAATTTTAACTGAAAAGTAATGTTTACAATTTTCAAAATGTTTATAAATACTGTTAATTCCACAAAGACTTGTACAACGAAGTAACTAGCGATACATATTTAGATATTCTCTCGACACATTATGATACAAATTTTCACTTAAATACTTTCCCTTACTAAAACCTTCTAATTAAACCTTAACACTCTGTTGTCCCAGAATTGTATTGCTGTAGTAATGTGACGTAGATGTCAGTGTGGTGAGGCTTAACTCTACCTTAACTGTAATCTAATTACATCTGACTGCAATGTCTACTATTTATGCTATAATAGTGTAGGACATGAACCCTATGCAGCTAAAAACTACTCCATGACAGTAGAGAGTTCGACCTGGTCTCCCACGGGTCATCATACGGAATACAGACAGCCTAAGTGGCACCAATGCATACATGCAGAAAAGTTTGTACTTAGTACATAAAATAAAAGTGCACTTTCTAACACCCGTAGGTGTTAATTGGTTTAGTCGACGTATGACAAACGTGACAAAGATACTGTAACCCCATGCATGTTGACTTAAACGGGTTAGACTGTATTACCAAATACGAACAAAAATTACAAAATTGCCATTCCGTTAACGTTTTAACGCATTGCAAACTCCAAGATGCATGGAATAAACGCAATTCATCGCTTGTACAAGGCTACCAAGGATAAATATTACATTCATATGTGTACGGTATTGACGGTATAAGGTTAAGTAGCTATGTTAGTCAATACGAATAGATTAATCTTTCTTTGCCAGCTTTTTTGATTGTTGCGCATGAAACCACAGTTAAGAGGTAAAACACTTTAAAGCTATCAAATATCAAAATTTCAATCCAAGAAGTTTATTAATGAAATTACGTCGTATGGATTGTTTGAATTTTGGCAGATATTGCAAGTGACATTCAGTAAAATTACTTAATATTTACTTGAAACGTAAACACGGTTATATAATCAATAACATGGTTATCGCCCTTATTATTTTATGGTCAATGCCCATGTGATGAGAAATAACAGATCAGGTTAGTGTGTCGGGTACTCTGTAACACTTTCCATCACTCATTTTGATAGAAAAATAGCATGCGGCATCGAAGCAAATTGCCTTCAACGTTCAAAACTGTTAATCTTATTTTGTCGATTACTATGGATCATTATGCTAACTCTTTCGAAAGTTAAGCAGTATTCATTATTGTATACAGTCACGTGATTGTCTGTTCTTACCAGGGTATCCAAATCTCGCCAGAATTCCAATCCCGGGATTACGAGACTGAAATTTCACGAGATCGGGATCTCGCGAGATATCCCGGGATTTTTAAAATATTTCGTTTACAGCCTTAATATTTCCCACAGATCGATAAAATATCAAAACTATTGTCCCTACAAAATCATACTATCTGAGGGTGTTACCATATTGTAATTGATGGCGATTAACTTGGCACAAATGATGAATTTATGGTCTATAATTAAATATCATTTGCGCTGTAATCGATTCCTAAGTTCCGACTTCCGAACTATATCTAGCTGCGACATTTTCCCCCTGCTGTGGCAAGTTAATGTGGGCGTGGCTTATGTAATAGAAAGTTGACCCATGAAGGGAAATATTTACTGCTTTTTGTCTTTTTTTCTCCAAAACCTTAAATATAGTCAAAAATAATTCAATATTAAGATATTAAAGACAAACTCGGTTATATGTGAATGAATAGCATTTGTTTGTGATGAAGTAGCAGACATTTGCACGTAGTAGCCAATTTGTAAACAAGCATGATGCGCGCGCATCCAATACCACGTGATATCTTCCAAGCAATAAAAATACAGCTTAATCATGCCTTAGTAGGGAAAATGACGCTTCTAGCTCAATATGTGTCGTTACGGAGATTGAAAGGTAAGAAGTTACGTCCAAAATCCAAGTTCCGAATATCCATTTTCCAATATTATGATCACTGAATATTACAATTTATATCCATGCTACATGCAATACCTATTTTGTAAGCTATCGTACTCTAATAATGGTCGATTTTAGTGTATACAGTAATCGTAAAAGTATAATAACGACGGGCAAAAATGTATAATCGAGTCGGGTGCGTTCAGGTGAACAATGTAACGTAATCCGAAACGGGACGGGCGGAAATAAGCAGAGAAATATCGCACATAAAAACTGCCGACTGCAAAGTATAGTAGAATCGCTAAAATACTTATTATTCTTAAGGAATATAAAGATTTGCCATGTATTTTGTATTCGAGATTGTGATCTCGATCTCGAGGCACAAACCCGGGATTTCGAGATCATGAATTTTGGCCGAGATCCTGGTATTGCATACCCTAGTTCTTACCTGAAACTATCAACAGAAATCCAACTTGGAAAGTTAGCTGGTGTATTTCATACATGCACTGGTTTTTGAATCAACTAATTTGGGGGCTTACTACAACTGTAACCCAGACCTAGGATAAATGAGAATGCGTAAAGTGAAGAAAATTAATCAAGAAATATTAATACGCATAAAAACCTGCATATTTACAATAATAATAATAATAAATAATAATAATAATCCATTTGTTTTGGAGGCGCCCTAATAACTGGTATGTCTCTAAGGCGCCTAAATAATACAAGA
>WURV02089221.1:0-20495 GCA_011762755.2 Epimenia babai | reverse complement strand
TTGCTGAGGATCACCGCAGAAAAGTCGACTGGTGGGAAGTTTCGAACCCGCAACCTTTCGGTTACGAGTCCGGTGTTTCTACCACTCGACTAACTGCTTCCCCTATTGAGAAGTACGTGATTCTTCAACGCGTCTTGACCGCAAACAGAGTCGGACCTCACGACGGTCAAAGTCACTAAAACCTTCCTCGATTCATCCACCATATCTGCAATATGTTTCATTCAAATACCAAAGAAAACATCGCCATCATTCTATGAATATTCCCCAACTACTCAGATTTCCTTGTAATTTCACCTGGGCACAAAACGGCGTTACCTAATCCGTCTTTTATGACTAAAATACACGTTAAATTCATGAAACTATAGCAAACTAAAAATGATGTATATGTACGAAATTTACTTCGATTGACGACCTCCATTCACAATATTGTTGATGTAAAGTGTAAAAAAGCTAGGTGCAACGTGCCGTTGATAGAAAATGTTTTTGACAGACATTCAGGGCAGATACAATAACTTTTGTACTCACATAAGATCCCAGAAGAGTCTACCAATATAGATATAGATTTACTCCCGAAATTGGGCCATAAATGACTTGTTGAGGATCGTCGCAGCAGTGGCGCCCGGCTGGCAGTTTCGAACCCGCGACCTTTCAGTAACGAGTCCAGCCCTTCTACCTCCTGACAAACTGCTCTCTTTTACTGTGTAATTGATATTCCTTTTGTGGTACACCATGCAACTAGCAATATGTTCATCATCGGTTTTTGGCCAGTTATGGTCAATTACAAAACATTCACGTATTTGTATAATCCCGGGGTTGGAATTGCCCTTTTCAAATCATCAATGCGCATGCGCCACGATTGATTTTTATAACCAAACCAAAAATGACGCCGCCGATTTTTCTCTTTTTCTGGTAACATTTATTCCCGCCCTTGGAGTCAGGTAGTCGAAAGCAAGAGCTACTTAAGAATCGTACTAAAATTAGCGGTGCTTGTTCGCAATTCAGATCGCAATTTAGTGCTGATTTTCGTTCGCAAAGCTGTGTACTGCTGTCGCCCTGCGTACATCAATGACATGATTTCTGGTTATGTGCCCTGTCGCTCTCTGAGGTCTGCCTCTCAGTGTCTAGCGACAGTTGGCAACTGTCGTCTAGTCGCTACTCGAAAGCGCTGCTTTCGCTTTGCCGGGCCCGCTCTATGGAATGCATTACCCCTCGAAATGAGAAGCATAGTGTCCATTAAAATGTTTAAAACTATGCCTAAGTCATATCTTTTCGCACAATATAATTTGTAACTGTAACGACTTCATTTTTTCTAATATTAGTTGCTATTTTCACACCACCGTAGACCACCCTGTAGGCATGCGTGCATGGAGTGGTGGGTATATAAATGCCTAATATTTTTTTGTTATTAATTCAAGCGAGTAGATTCTGTCCAGTCGGCCTCTATACATAATATTTCTACGGCCCACGGTATTGACTTCACGAGTTTTGTATAAAAATTAAAATAATAGAAATTCCCCCCACGATCACGCTTCTGACCGCCGACAAACAACTCTAGATCACCGAGCTCCGGATATAGGACATTGATTTACGTCTTATGTTCTTGGTATATCGTTATCCCACTAATCCGTACCAGCTGACGACCTGTCGCGCAGGAGTAAGACAGCGGTGCCTCCTTGGCGATTGTCACCATATCGTGCGTGTTATAATGTGAATTTTGGTCTTTGATTTGTATTTTTTTGTCATGCAATGGGAAACGGGATAGCTCCGTTGGTAGAGCGCCAGACTACGGACCAGAAGGCGGAAGGTTCGATTGTCGGGCAATACCAATTGTGCTTTTCGCGGTATTTTCGGGGAAGGTACTTTGTCGCTCTTACTCCGGTGTACTTAGCCATAAATAAGTACCGGTGGAATTTATCTATGGCAACACAAATAATTATACACAAATAATTATATGCTGGGAAAGCGAATTAGCGAGGGGCTTGCTCGCGTTTTTGGAGCTTCCTTTCCCATGTTGAAAACGTCATTCTGGGGCTGGCTAAGCGGCTTGTAAGTGCGACATATACTTCCCTCTGTAATCAAATTATAATGTATTTGTTTACTTTTAATTTCTTTCCCAAGTTTAATGTACCTAACTGTCAATATTATCGTTAAATTCACTTGATAAGTATTACAGTTCGTGTATTTTTTCGCGCTGAATATTACGTAAAATATTCAGGTCTTCCCATTGGGTCCATTCTCGTAAGATTCAATAGCAGAAATCTTAAATTTGTTCCTTTAAGGTCTAATGCATTCTTTAGTTGACTAAACAAACTCATAAGTTCACACAGTCGCTGCAGACAACATATTGACATCGACTCTCGTTCGTTAGTTGCCGCCAGAAGCAAATCGCATAGATTAGTCGAATGAAAAGCTCAACAAACGTGACAGTCAATACAAGCTTGTCAATACAGCTATATAATTGTTTATCTTCTAAGTTTCCAGGCCATACTCCGGGCGCCCAGCCACAAAGGTGTCGGCGAAGAATAACTCAACAAATATCAACGTGCCCTTTGGCAGACACCAATATGGGCATATTAACTCCAATCTACACCATTATGTATGTCGCTCGCAATAATGAATGCTAAATATATATACTTTTTTGTGTCCACGCAGTTAGACAAATAAAGGCGCCTGTTGTGTCATGTTGACAGATGCGAGAACAACGTATAATCGCTTCTTGCGATCTCATCAGTAAACCGTCTCGAGTTTATAGTGCGCCGTACTTTCGGTTGTACTTGGCGACCGTACGTGCGCGCGCATGTACGATGGGGACAGACGCTGCGAGGAGTGGGATACGAAAAGGTCAACAGTGGGAAGACGGGAAGTATTTACCCTTTTCGTAGAAAATTCCACGCCTCCAGCACTGCGGAATTCAAACATCAACGGACCATTCATGCTTCCTGTGATTAATTATTCATAACAATTAACAATTCATATCGTCAATTATTCCGAATGTATACATTAATGGGAGAGCACAAATATGTACTTGGTATTTCGAAATGTTCCGAAAAACGGAATACATACCGAGAAATCAATTTCCCCTTTACTCGCGTGAACTTGAATATAAAATGAAACCTTTTCCTGCATTAAACTAAATATAAATAAATATCTAATAAAATGCATCGTAGAGAGTTACCGTTAATTCCAAATTTCCAAACTAGGCCGTCGATCAATCAACCAACCAACCAAGCAACCAATCGATCAATCAATCAATCGATGAACCAATATACCAATCGATCAATCAATAAACCAATCAATCTATCTATCAATCAATAAACCATCAATCAATCGATCAATCAATGAACCAAGCAATCAATTATATAATCCATCATTCAATCAATCAATTATTCATTAACTCAAGTATTCAAGCTATCTCTCCCTACCCCTTCCCCACCGCCTCCCGTCCACCCCCGCGCTTCCCCTCCTTTCTTTCTCTCCCCCTCTCTCTCTCTCTTATTCGGTCACGAACGTAGTAGGTAGATCGATTAAGGTCGATTCAGAAGTGTACAGAAAGCGAGCGACCCAATATAATCCTGACTCGTTGTGTTTTAGCAGTAATCGAGCAATAGCGACACTCCTGAGCCCGGCTTGTTCGAGTTATGCAACGACGACGAGATGGCCATCCCTGGGGGTCATCGTAATCTTTTTATTCGTAATGAGCATCAAAACGAGATTCCTATTAGGTCTATCTCTCTATGTCTACTTGTATCTTATGTCAGTAACGCAATTTTTTCTTCTTTAATTTTCTTTTCTATATAAATAATTATAATAATAAATCATTTGTTTTGCAAGCTCCTTAATAACTAGTATGTCTCTGAAGCGCCTATATACATTTAGGGTGATAACTAATTATATTGTATAACCCAATAGAAAGTACGTATGAGTTAAATCATAGGCCTAACACAACAGTTAAATGACATGGAATGAAATGAAATTTTATTGATTAATAGTGCCCTTCTAATACATGGCCATCAAAGACACTTCACAAATTTACGGTTACAACAATAAACTAGAAACACAAGGAAAAAAGTTCAAAATCGAACTCGGTATACCGTAAATGAGTCGAACTTGCATGATGGATATGATGTAACAAAAGCAACTGGAGTATATCATAACAGAGAGCTGTAGATCAACGGTGGTAAAAAGGTTTAGATAGACTTTTTAAACGATTCAAGAGTGGTAATTGTTTGAATGTTTGTAGGAAGCTTGTTTCAAAGTGTAGGAGCTGCCTTCATAAAACATCGGCCACCCTTAGTTTTCAGTTTAATTCTTGGATCAGAAAGTAGATATCTGTTCGCTGATCGGTTGCCTTGACGACCAGGACATATATTGGTACAAGGTCTCAAGTATAAGAAGGAACCATACCATGAATCGATTTAAACGTTAATGCAAAAATTTTGAATTCAATTCGTTTCTGAATTGGGAGCCAGTGAAAATCGTCCAAAATTGGAGTACTTCGATTATATCCCTTAGTTTTACACACAAGACGAGCAGCTGCATTTTTGGCTAGTTGGAGTTTATGAGTTAAGTGACCAGATATACCAAAGAGGAGTGAGTTGAAGTTATGAAGTCGTGAAGTAAGATACGCATGCACAAAATTTTCTGTAGTCTGACGATCAAGATATTTCCGCACTTTGGATATAGTTCTGATGTAGAAATACGCAGATATGGTGACAGAGTTTACATGACTTTCCATAGACAAGTTACGGCCAAAAATTACTCCTAGATTCTTAACCTTAGTCTTGGGGGTGATGGTGTCATTAACAACAGTCAATGAGATATTGTCAATTTTATTAATTTGCTGATTTGTACCAAGAAGTAAAAGTTCTGTTTTGATGTTGTTCAATTTAAGCTTATTTAATGACATCCATTGTGAATTTCTGATATACACGTTGCTACAGTGTCTAGAAGAGTATTGATATTTTTAAATTGCACAGATATATAAAGTTGAGTGTCATTGGCATATTGGTGATAACATAGATTGTATTCAGAAATAATGTCAGTGATCGGTTTAATATACAGCGTAAACAGTAGAGGTCCAAGTACAGAGCCTTGAAGAACTCCTTGGCGAAGCAAAACTGGAGTTGATATATGTTATCGACCGCGGAGATAAGATTCAATAAATTTAGAACTTTTCCAGATATACCAAAACCATTTTGGATTCTATTCAGAAGAATTGAATGATCAACGGTATCAAAGGCGGCAGAGAGGTCAAGAAGAATGAATAAAGATATAACACCCTTATCACAGTGTGATGAATAAAGGAAATTGCTCCTATTGCCAATTCTTATATGTTTGATATTCTTATATGTCGACATCTCCAATATTTCTAATTCATTTATGCCAAGGGTAATAAAGTAATGAAACTCCTAATATTTCCAATTCTATATGTCAAATGCGATAAAGTAACTATATTTCCAATATTTCTCTCTCACACCTCTATGTCCAATATTTCTGTTTCATTTATGCCAAATTCAATAAAGTAACGAAATTCCTAATATTTCAAATAAGATAAACAGAGTAGATCACGATTAGTGGTTTTAAACAAGTGACATGCGCTCGTATTACATTGATGTGGGCGACCATTCACACAATATGATTGATGCAGAATTCACATTTTTATTTATGTATCTATGATAAGACAGGACTGGATACAATATTGCTAAAAATTATCATTTAAAAAATGTTGCTTATAATGATATTCAAAAGTGTATAAACTTGTAATGACGTTACGCTCAAAATTCAGATTATTCAGTTGGGTTTTTCTTGACTTTAAGTAGAAATCTGTTCGTTTCTAGTGAAATGTTGACATGTAGAGTAATTAAATAGTGGATGGATGCGAGGAGGTAATTGATCATATTAGGTAATTTTGCATACTTGGTACATTAGTATCGTAGTCTTGTATTTAACAATATCAGGAATTTTCAGAATTTTCTATGCTGGAAATGCAGGAGAACTGTGTTCACGAGAACTCAAGCTAGATATTTATTCTGCGTCCGGATCACTTTTGGAATATTATGTTGATACATCAAGATTTGAGGTCTATGTGACGATTTTGCAGAACTTGAAGTTTATGTTGCAAATGCGTTGTAAGTTAACAGGGTCTATCTGTATTACTAATGTACGCAAATATTAATAATATATGCAGTTATTTTCAGATCTACAAATGTCTATTTCCACATTTGCATGCATAATTTTATATCACATTGGTCTATTAAGTATCAAGTTGGTCTATTTAGTATCACATTGGTCTATTTAGTATCACATTGGTCTATTTTGTATCACATGGGTCTATTTTGTATCACATGGGTCTATTCAGTAACACATGAGTCTATTTAGCATCACATGGGTCTATTTAGTATCACATGGGTCTATTTCTCAACACTGGTCAATGTGCAGATAGACCTTGTCAATTCTCAGTCGACGACATTGCAAACGAGAATGATAGATGTTGCCCCACAATTCACTGCAGTAGTTTAGATATGGAAAGAGTAACGCACAATATAATAGGTATACGAGTCCACAAAAGACTAATATATTTAATTTTTCTATTACTTCTATATTTCTAAACATTTTGGTAAAAGAAACACCGGTCTAGAAATAGCAAAATCTTCATGCTCACCACCTTTGTATAGTGGTATTACCTTGGCAAGTTTCATATTTTCTGGGATTTGTTAAATATACGACAGATTGGTATGACAATACAAGCGATAACTTGGTTAGATACATGCTTATGCCGTCCTGACAAAATGAGGTTTCACTTTGCCATTGATTGACAGTTTTTATTTTTTCACACTCCGTGACATCACTCAGAAACATAGAATTTTGTAATGGTGGTGGCATGAAGTCAGAAAATGCGCACGTGTGACAGTTGGGAATTTTCCTAGCTGAGACAGTTGGGAATTTTCCTAGCTGAGACAGTTGGGAATTTTCCGAGCTGAGACAGTTGGGAATTTTCCTAGCTGAATCACAGTCCACATACCTCTACTTCTGTGAACTCGCAGCGTCAAGATGACGAATTATTATTTCGGTAGGCAATTTATATTACCGTATTACATAAAATTGCTTTGCGCGACATTCTTGCTGCGCGTATTGTAGTGAAATTTATTTGCATTTTACTGTATATGTAGTGCTTATTACTGTTTGCAGTCTTAATTTATATGTATGTGTGTTATTTTCTGACGTCGCTTAGGCCATATCAATGTTTTTAAATAGTGTTTTTTAATGACGTAAAGTGTGTTAGACAGCAATGCTATCAGTTCACTTTAAATTAAATATATTTTATTTCCTTTCAAATTTGAAAAGAGTTAAAACCATTTGCTAACGGTTAGGGTTCGATGTTAGTATATTGTTCACTTTGGATTCACTGGGATAAGGAGAGGTACCCTTCGCGGCCTTCGAAATACGATTCATTATCTATTGTCACTCCATAAATTAACGACATTTCTGATAGTTCTAATTCTTATATGCCCGATGTAACTGGATTCTCGATGTTCCCAATGATGTCTGATGCAGAAATGTATCGGGATTCGTGAGTCTTAATGGCTAGACAGCATTCTCCCATGCAGGATATGGTGCTGGAATAATGGCACATAAGCACTTGGATATGTGTTAATTACGAAGTAATTCGATGAAATCGTATGACTCGCGAAACTTGCTGGAGGTTTTTGTCTAATCCAATAACATATTTATTATATATGAACGAAGTTCGCGTTGCTGTCGCGAAATACAAGTAGTTTATGATGTAGCGCATGCGAGTGACGGTTCTGAAGAGTGGGTTGCGTGAAAGATCTTGTGGCCGTTTGAAAGCGTTACGGCGAATGCGAGATGCGGTGACGAACTGATTTACGAAATAAAAACTGCGCTTCTGAATTTTTTCATTATATCTCTTTTTCGAATATTGGTATCTTTAGGATAGCAATCTACGCGAAACACTAAATATTCAGTCGCCTTTCTTCAATTTCGCAATAAAATATGTAATACCGTTCCCGAGCGAGGAATTTCACATAAATCAATGTTGACCCGTGTCTCTGCGGCCCGCCACGAGACATTACCTAATTTCAGACACGGTCCATTGTGAGCCAGGTCCGTAGACATTATCCAGATATCCCCGTTATTTATGTGATGTCTACCCTGCCCTGAATAGAATCATGGATCTACCGGCGAGGGGTCCACGTACAACACATCTATATGATATATGTGTGTCTTTATAATGCATTATGAAATACGAAAAATGTCAATTACAATTTTCTCGCCCCAAGTAAGATTGAGATTCCGATTAACTTACGTTTACCAAGTATACTCAATGAGGCAAGACGAGGGGGCCGTTGGGGGCAATGTCAGGGCAAGGGTGACACATAATACTCGACGAAATACGGCACATAACCAAAAAGTAATAATATAGAAAGCACACACATTTAGGGACGAGAGACACTAGGTATTACATCTGACAGTAACTGTTGGTACAGGTATGCTCATTCTTCAACGTTCGAGCAACCGTCGAATGTTGTTTAACTGCGAAAACGATGTCAACGCCCGAACAACTTTTTGCACCTCGCCGTCGTTCTTCCAAATAATATACTCCTAGAACTTAACAAACTACAATCAATCGTTTCCCACTCTCGTTTATCCCATGCTGTACCTTAACTGTGTCTCGTTCTGATCTCAGCTACACGACAATCATAGATAAATGTCAATTCTCAGTCGTTGCCGATTAAAAAAAAACATCTCCCATATATCGATATATTCCTTCGACAAAAGATTGCGTGTAAATCTTGCCATAATAGATTGATATTTGAAGCCAGTTTCATGTGTCAACGGTAAGAAGACGTTGACATAAGATCATTTTATCTATCCCCATTTGGTAAATTGCGTATTGAGCTACTTTTTCTTTCCACGACATAAATTAATATTTTTTTTATTGCTCGTCTGTATCGATGACGCACTCCAAGCGTATAAATGTAAAATGATCATGCTGCTGTTATATATTTTTATATGACGCGTGTAATGCATACAGCGATCGAAATCAGACGTTAGATTTGATATTGAAAACTGCACGATTGATAAATTACTGTAGACAATTGTATTTTCATGTTTTTTCTTCTTATGAGCAGTCAGCACACATGCGTTTATGACCTCATCGAGGGGCAAGGTATTATAGAACACATATAGGCCTACGCTCAGCGACATACTCGAATTTTTCTCTCAATCTCCCACTTGCGGTGTTTCGGTAGAACGAGCCACAAACTTTTGTCTGCTAATTTGTCGGCTGTTGATGTTTCTGCCGTGAACGTTTCAGTTGTTAATGGTATTGTCTTTTGTGGAATTTACCTCCTCGCCCTCTAGCTATCCCATCGTGCAAAATCACCAACTACAGCGTATTTAGAGGAGAAAGGCGTGGACACCTTGCTCCGTTGGTGAATGCGCGTCAACTGTCAGTCCAGATTGAGTTGTTTTCACCGCGCGGATTGCGTCACCTTCAAAATAGCGATTCTCGTATGAAGTGAAACCATGGTAACCGCAGAAGGACAGTTTTGCCAATGGCCATTCATTGCCCAACGTTCATGGGGCATTCATGGCGATTTGCAAATAACAGGAGAAAATTCACAGGAGCATACCTTGACTGCGATAAAGCAATAAGTCACGATATCCAAATAACCGGTCTTGTGCTGAGAAGGGGGCGCCTCGGCAACTCATTTGGTGAAACTCGAGACCAACAATTGCCAGCATCACGAGTAATGCAACCATTCGTAGATACGATGATCTTCCCATCTCATTGCGACAGCACACATCGCTCAGCTCATTCAAATCCCACTTGAAGACATACCCGTTTTCACGGGCTTCTAGATAATATATTTTAAATATTTTACTTATTGTTTTATTTTCATCTTCCAGCGTGTGTGTACTTTTCTATCTGTAAAGCGCACCTGAGAGTATATGGATACTGTAATCTGCGCTATATAAAACATTTCCACATTACACATTACATTGCATTACATGGGCCACACACACACACACGACCTGTATAAATGATCGTTAACGATTGTTCGTAAATTATCTGTATAAACGGACGAGACGACTGAAAAACGAGTTTTCGTAAGATTCATGTTTCAATGGGAGATAACTCCAAATCTACTGCCTATATACAAATAAAAGCGATCCCGGTACATCATTCATCAACGGACACTTTCACTAAAACAATAGTGAAGCGACACAACTTTTGAAAATAGAAAACGTTTTGTCGGTAGTTCTCAAAGTCTTGTTTAGCCGCCTAATTAAAGCGGTCGCAGTTATTATCAACTATGCTGAACTCCGTACATCGTCGGATATATCTACTGGTGGGGGGAATGTTTGGGTCACTGGGGCATTGTTATTATAGCTAAAGCCAAGTGCGCAAGTATGTACAGTGTGTGATTGCGTTCGATCGGAGTCGCTTTCGTCACTTCACGACACACCGTTACTGCTGTCGCCCTCGTTTGTCATTCACGACAATCACGCTGATGTGCCCTCGATATGTTAGAGTGATATTTACTTAACGTGATGGCCCATTAATATTTTTTGATTCCATCCATCCTATATCCAAACAGCATTCGATCGCGCCCCCCAATTGCTCCCCCGTTATTATTCAGATATCTAAACCAGCGCACTCGATTACCCCTCGACTTGTCCCGATACCCGATCCAGACTACTCGATCACTGTTCGATTGCAGTCCCTATATCTAAACAAATGAAATGATATGAGATATATTTGATTTGAAGCGCACCTATATCATTGCCGTCTAAAATACTTTACAGCAATAAATACACTATATGAAACATCCATATGGCCTAAGCAACGTCAGAAAGTTACACGCATTTTAACACACATTTTTGCAAAACATAGCAATAGTTTGTTTTGCATACCCATCTACACTGGACTATTACACATTCTGCAAATTATATTTTTCAGCACTACTATGTGATCCAGAATCTTTTTCATATCACTCTTCTCAGACTTATGTATATATTTAATTTAGGCAATATTTTTTCTTAAACCAGAATTTCCTTAGGCCTAGTGTAACTCTCGCTTCATTCATTGTTCTTCTTTGTCTTTATTTGTGTTTTTGGATATACTAGATTTATTTATATTGTCAAGTGTCGTAGGCATCATCTTCTCATAATGACCAAGGGATAATATGATACTTAAAATAAAACTTCATTATTCATTACACATATGAATTAGCACCAAAACACCAATTAGCTTCCTAAAGGTAAAGAAGTTCGGAGGTGGCATCTTCGATGGTGTTTATAATATGATTCACCTCAGGCCGAAATTCGCCGCAAATTCTATAAACTGCAAGGCGCGTTAAGTTTTGCATCTGCAATGGCGTTCGTGTTTTGACCATGATCGCGTCAAATCTAACAGTTCCATCTAAATGGCTTGCAAGAATTTCCACAAGAGTGAATTGGTGGTTAATGCTTATGCAAACGCTATTTTACACGATGTGGAATTCATTTTATGAGATAAAGCCACGAAATTAGAAACACCAAATCCTCGACAATTGGACTTATTTATTGGAAATAAATTTAGGCAATTATAATAACATATTGGATAAAGATCCGTTAAGTCCATGTTAATGAAATTTAAATTAAATATTTCCTCACTTTATCCGTAATTAAATTTACCGTGTAGAAATTTTGACACGCAAAAATCCTGACATTCTGAAAGTATAAGCAAAACAAGACGTTCTGAATCAAATTTCACCAATAGGAATCGTCGAATGGGAAATACAATCTGCGACAACGTGATTTTTGTATATTGACTCTTTGGAGTAGAGACGAAGTGTTCGTAGATTACGGAGGAATCTCACGTCATCAAGCATGCGCAGTAGATGTGACCTACATATATTAAACTCCGCCTAACATGACACGGCTGAAGATTCTTAATCTACCAGTGACTTCCGATTTCTATCGCTGATACCCATTATTATCGTGAATAAACGACGGTATAAAACACCGGTGTCTGTCATAAAAAACAGAGAGGTGTGGGTTGCTGTGTTAGCCATGTCGTAAATACGAAAATACAATGGGAACACCTTGTTGACTAACTATATAAGGATTAACACGAGCTTTCATATATCAAGTATACTTCATCAGGTGCAATAAGTGGGCTGAGGTAGCACACAGATTTTGGTCGAGCATTTAATCTGTGTGCCACCTCTGCCAACTCATTGCACCTGATGAAGTATACTTGATATACGAAGCTTGTGTTAATCCTTAAATAGTTAGTCAACAAGGTGCTACCTTTGTTTTTTCGTATCAAAAACAGCGTCTTGAAGATTCACATATTTGAGCTGGTGGATAGATTTAACTTTTGTAAAAGAAGAGTGCAGTGTTAAATATTTTGTTTTGATTCGATGAAAATGACATCGGCGAGACGGCGGCCATGATCGAACTGCAGGTGTCTGCGCATGCTCGTTAACGATTAATCTATCACACCAGACGAAATGATAATTATTTGTCTGGAAACTTCGGATGGTATTTGTCTTTTACGATCAATAAACTGTTTATTTCATCTTTCATACGAGAGATTGTCACTGGACATGAAACGGACCACTAAACTGCAGTGTGTATGATTTTGGATTTGGTGTACTGACCATAAATTCATCCAATCATCAGAATAAAGTGATCATGTATATATTGTATATTTTATATGTTCAATCCTCACGCGAACCTTAAACCACAATAACAATGCTAGGCCTACTGATTTTTTTTACACAAATAAAATAATCTTTTTGTTGTGCCCGTATGTATTATTAGCCACGTTTGCATAAAATCGTCTATAATCTGTAATAGATCACTATGAATATAGATCCGTCATCAAATCTCTCTATATCGCTGTAATATCGGATATCATTTTTCCGTACGCAAAGAAAAAAGCGTGCAGAAATAGGTTAATGAGAAATTTGTTATTTTTTTATTCACGTACGTCTGTTCCAGAATCTCATAATCGTTCCTCTAGATTAGGGCATCAAAATATAATTGAACGCGAGAGACAAAAGCAGAAAAACACATATGTGTGTTCAGTCCGTCGGAAGTACCGATCAATATTTACGGGGAGCGAATTCTAGAGTAAACGTGATTTTCATAACATTAAATGACCGATACGATAAATCAATACGATAATATCGACATGAATACTAAAAACTGAAAACTATAAAATTTTCATGTTACGGTGAATAATTTTTGTAATCATCAGTGGAAAGTTATCAATGGAAATATCGTAGACGTGCAAAGGCTTCTATTCCGGTGGTACTTGTGTCATCTATTTCGATTGGTCGTTGTGTCATCTATTTCGATTGGTCGTTGTGTTATCTATTTCGATTAGTCGTTGTGTCATGTATTTCGATTGGTCGTTGTGTCATGTATTTCGATTGGTCGTTGTGTCAACTATTTCGATTGGTCGTTTTCTCGTGAAGCGTTTTATCAGTCGTAATCACCCAAAAAGATCGAGATAACATCCAAGATATCGGTCGACCCAGACGGTTGAAATAGACACGCTAACATATTTATCGTGGACGATTGATTTATAGTGCCCTTTTAACACATGGCCATCAAAGACACTTTACAAATTTATAGTTATTATGATTAACTAGGCACACATGGAATACGCTTCAAAATCGAACTCGGTATACCATGAATAAATCGAAAGTAAAAAAGGCATACACAGTAAAATCACATGTAGAGAAAATATAACTAAAAATATTACAGCACAAATCGCATATTTGACATATTAAAACGCTGTAAAATTATGTTCAATATCATACGAAAAACATAAAATATAAGAACATTACATAGTATTGCACTATAAAATTCCCCATTGTCAACTTTGCAAAAAAACAGTAGAAAGAAAAAAAGTTTTAAGTTTGGATCTAAAGGTATTTCGGCTAGAACATTAGCGTACGGCGCAGCCACCACTAGTAAACAGGAAATCGCGCAGCATTTTGATCAGAAAGATATTTTGGTCTATAAGACCGACAATACCAGTAACAGCAGAGGCGTTTTAAAATATTCTCAAAGCAGACGGAATAATTGTCATCCGTGTCACGCGATTTTTTGAAACGAACCGCATGTTTTGCTTGTATCAACGTCACGACGATTCAGTTAAAAAATAAATTCGCCGTTTTTAAGTCGTTGTTAACCGACATTTGGTTCGTTGGGCAAACGACTTTTAAGTGCGGCATTTAAATGTCAAAATTTTTTCACTTTTTCTTATGTACATATTGCTTGTATTACGTCGTCTGCGTTGATTGTGCTCTATTTATTATATATAGAGTACACGCGCTCGTTTAATGAACGCCTTTCTTAGGAGTCTGCCGGCGACGGCCTGCATCGATCGAGCGTCGCGATTTTTAATACAAATTTGTTCCATACACCGTATAACGTATATATAGTCATATCGTCATTGTTATTTATCACCTTTCTAAAAAAAATCACGAGACTAGCGTCATTCGACTTTTCCCTGTACCACCCACGACACTCTGATAAGATACAGCTAATCGCATTATTCACATTTCCACAGAAAACGGATTGACACTACAGGAAGCCGCAAAACCTAAATTCATTATGTAGAAAATCGAACATAGCATGATGCAGAAATTTCTCTTGTAATCTCCTAAGAGATACACGACGTTCATATTTAGGTAACCATATTCGTTAATGGAGATACTTTTGTATGCTTTTTTGTAGTTGGTTGCATGAGTGGCGAGACTTTCATGTCATTGATGGTTTATTGCTTGCATTAATTAAACGATTTAATTGGTCTTTATAACGTTTGAGCCAGGGATGAATAAGTTACAGCTTCCAGGTTTATAGGCATTTGCCGGCCGCGAAATAAGATCTACTTTCATGAAACACTCACCATAGACGATAAATAACAAAATGTAGAAGGTAACACCTTTTAAGACTAACAAAAATTTATTAAAACACGAGCGTTCACAGACACAAAGAATGCTTCACGAGGTGAGGTGAATGTAATTATTTATCTGTACGGACTAACGCGGCTACACCGCCTTATTTCACTGAAGACCCAAGACCTCTTGCGGAGAGTGAGGCGCGAGTATTCGAGAGGAGATCACGTGGTATTTTAGAAAATAGCCAATAATTCCCTTAAAATGGGTAATTTTTTTCATAGGCAGATAAAACGCACTACAATTGTTGTGTGCCAAATGTCTCAACGAACGCCAGCATCTACTCTGTCTTCTTCCAGTTTCTTAGCCAACTGCTTATTTTCCAACACTATCGTTTTTTAGATTTTTATACACTTGAAAATCGTCGATATCGAAATTTTTGTTAAAATTAAAATGAACTGAATGCTTTTTTCGGTTAGGCTAGAATTATTTTCGAGCGGCTACAAAATTGGCAATCGCACAATGAACAAGCTGTGGTTGCCCGTCCCGTCGTCAGGAGAGTGGCATTTTCACTTATGTCTTTTGCGAACAGAATTATGATAAAACGCACCATGTCTTTTAGCGATTATAATTACGATACAGTTTGCTTAATCGATTCATGAAAACATTTTTATGTCATTTTTCCATTGCTCAAAAGAACGCATGTTTGTTCTCAACGGCGCGGAACGTGACGCGGAGAACATTTCCGCGCATTATTCTATGGATAGGGTAATTAATGTTCAGCCAGCCATTTCCTGGGAAATGTGCGAGCGTCCGATTCACATCCCGCCATTCGAATAGATTCATACAACATCTGCCATCTTGTTCCTTCCTTCCTTCGCCGTGCGTTGGTCCGAGCGCCAGGACAAGGGAATCCGATACAGACGCCCGACGGAAATAATATACAGAATCTTCTAAACGCTGACTTTCGACGGTCTTCGATGAGGATTAAACTTACTGCACGTACTCAGCAAGTGAATCAACAAACATGCGAACTGCACCGTCTGAACGCCGAAGACTCTTAGACTCCTAAACTTTCTTTATTGCAGATTGCATCCTTCCAAATATTGTATTGGTTAAAAGTGACTGAGAAAATCTTGTTTCACTTCTGCTTTCCAAACAACGGGGTCTAGATCATATGAGGAACGCTGTTGCAGATGAAAACGCCCTTTTCACAGTCTCAGTCTCCAATGGATATGGATCTGCGATGATATAACGCTGTGAACATTTAAACTTCCCAAATAACGGAAGAACAACGAATAGAAATGACACAATTGGCGGTCGATGACGCAAACGTGATTCAGAATATTTTGCCCAATATCAGCATACGAATTCTTCAATTTGTACTGCGAATCATACTGGTTTCCATCGTTATGTTTTCCTATAAGGCAGCTCTCTGACTTTTCTCGTCCCTGGCTGATACCGCACTTTCAATTTCAGTAACTTTTTTAAGTTACGCAGATGATCGATTTTCGGTGATGATCCTCAGCAAATCATTTATCTGTAAAATAAACAGAGACTTGGTATTCCTCAAGGAAATGCGAGTGTCGAAGATATTCTATTTGCGCAGACTTAATTCTATAAAAATATATTGTAAACCGCATCTTAGCGCCAAATCATTGGCTGACACTCGCCGTCCATAAATTCTGCACTTAACCTTATATTCTTTCATCTTTTCATTATTTCAGCGATGCAATTTTACTTTCAACAAAAGGAGCTCACTGTATCTGCACCTGTTGTAAATAAAAAAGGTCGGAAAAGCCAGATATATAACATTTAAGCGAGACGACATGGACTTCGGTATTCTGATTTCAGATGTTTTTGACCTGTACATTTTATGTATAAATATACTCGTATTATTAGCACACCTTTCCCGTTTTCTAAGTCGCTAATTGTGTGCACATTGAAGACTCGGATAATGCCTTCGACATGAACACTGTAAATAAAAACCATAAATGCCACATCTTCAGAGAAAGGTTACCCGACTTGTACACCATAGCGACTTATTTATAGTATAATACGATGGTTTTAAAAAAAATTGTCTAATACGTGAATATAATGCGTGATTTCAATCGCATAAATGATATTAGCTTTAGTGATCACTGGGACATTGCGTCCCTAGTTGTGTTCGTGTACCGACCCGACCTAGCTGTCCCGCCTAGCTATCCGTCATTCGACGATATTCGAGCGCTCCTCTACGACCTGCTCGCAGCGAGGTATCTTATTATCACGGACGTGATTAAAAAATTGCGTCCTCTCACTTCTTGATAAATGAACGCTGTATCACGTACGGGATAATGTTAACTGAATGTTATACATGGAGTTTCTCTACGCTCTACGCCACTCTCTCTTCAGTCTCTCTCGCCCAAATCGTGTCGTCTTCACTATATGCTTTCTATATTGACATAATCAATTAGCTGCTCACATATATAGCCCTCATCAATCGCGATAGATTTGCATAGAATAACCTTGACATCAATCAACATCTGTCACGGTGTGCTTGCGTGGGTGGGTAAATCTGGAAATATAAGGGATACGTTCTACAGTCGAATTTTTAACACCGTTGTACACCAAGTTGAAGGCATAAAAAGCAGTTTCAGCGTTTCAGTTTAAAGAGAGTAACCAATTCATTGACTTTTGTCAAATTCGCAATTCTTGTCCTTTAATCAGCTTATTACGTATATTTTTTAAAGTAAATAAGTTATTACGTCGTTGTCGTTGTTATGTTTATCGTCGATATCGTCGTTGCCGGCGTCGTAGTCGTCTCCGTTATCGTTGTTATCTTCAGTATTGATTGCAGCCGTCATCGTCGTCATCGTCGCCGTCGGTGTCGTCACCGTCATCACTATCATTAGCATCGTAATTATTATCCATAACGTTGTCATCTCGCAGTAGTCCTCAGCGTTACTGTCCTCGTCGTCGCCATTATTGACATCATCGTCATCGCTTCGTCTTTTCTACGGCCATCGTCATCGTAACGTTAATGGGTGAGTGGGGGAGTAGCCAATGTGGTTCTTCGAATCGCTGGAGAGAATGCCTGCGATATACATTGGTATCTGTAACAAACATGGTGGACTATAAATTGATTGGTTCACGTTAATATAAAAAACACCGCAAAAAATCAGCCAATCAGTTTATAGTCCACGATGTCGTCATCGTAGTCCCTGTTGTCATCGTCCTCGCCATATATCGGTTCCTAAAAAAACGCATGTAAATTCTAACTGCGTAAAAAGCCAGTGACAGGTAATTCTTCACCATCGTCCTCGCCGTTGTCCGCCGTCGTAGCCAGAGCACCTATAGCACGCTCGGTGCAGCTATGTCATCATCGTCATTATTAAGCGTGACAAATGCCATAAGGCACAGCTATAAGTTATATTAACTGTTATAGATGCGTTCACCAAAGTTTCGCATTATTTATTAAGGCGTGACAATCCCACATTATCGCGGCAACGAAGTGCTAGACGTCGATATAATTATTATTGCAAACCAAATCGGCTTACGCGGTAAGTGGATAGTGTGCAGTTGATGGGCGCTATATCATATATTCAATATATCAGAACGTAACCAAGGTGTCCGAGAAATCGTTCGCCTCCCGACGGCGAGCAAACACATTGATTTAACCATCACGACATCCTTCAATAAAGATTCAAATGCATTTAAATGTTATAATCGGTGAAGTCGGTGATTGCTTTTTTGGAGAGAAATGCACAGGAAAAAACATATACCCCTGATGGCACTCAAACCCACGACCCTCAGATAACCGCTCTGGTGCTCTACCAATTGAGCTACAGGAACGAGGTTATTCCAGTGCATTTTAGGTATTTAACACCGTTTTTTAGAACGACTAATGTTTAAAGTCCGTATATGATAGCCAGCGATATACACAGATATCTTTAACTAGCACGATGATGGACTATAAATTGATTGACTGATTTTTGCGGTGTTCCCATATATATGTGCTGGTAATTGGGATAGCCAATGTGCTTCTCTGGAGAAATATATTTGAATATAGCTGACATAATTTTTCACAAAGTCTTTAAATCTCACCGTTTCAATCGTATTAAATACCCCAGTACACCACCGGAAGTTTGCTATCGCATCTCTGTTGGTAAGGAACTAGGTCGATCGTTTGAAATTTTATTCGTCTAATATATACGTGATTCACATAATTTTTCTCGGAACCAAATCCATCGCATATTAACAGAAACACGGTTCTTATAAAGGAATTCTAGGAAATTGCTTGATGTGACCGTCGGGGTTATGCTTCCGCGAAAGGACTCGGTTCTTAATGGAATAATGTGATACCTTTATGTATTATTATTCAGCATCAGATATGTATAGACATTTCCTTGACCTGAAACACCGACGTCAGAATTGAGCAATTTTATTTTCCGTCACGTTCAACATCGTTTGTTTGGTACTAAAAACGTAAGCGGAGAGCCGGGTGGGCAGAGCACTCGACTCGTAACCGGCAAGTCGCTAGTTCGAAACCTCCCACTCGACTTTTCTGCGATGAGCTTCAACAAGTCATTTATCCAGGATGAATTCCCGTTCATCCTTTGCTGGAGTAAACTCGTCTCTAAGATGGGGAGACGCTTGACATCATCTTTCACAGGTGATATGCGAGTGGCGAAAGTATTGTATTTGTGCTGAATAGCTTCCATAAACATACATTGTAAACGGCATCTGAGACCTTTTATTGTCTGATATTTGCGGTCTATAGATGTTGTACTTTTCCTTTTTAACACGATAATAGTCTTTTCACACATTGCAATATTCACGAACAGCGTTTAAATCGACAAAGCTTTTATAGCTGCAATGAATCGAATCGTACGTTATATCTTAGACCCACACATTATCCCAATCTAATGCAATGAATGCGCCGTCAGACGATACTCGATTACCGTTCTTTGAAAGATTTAATTGGCAGCTGTTAGATATGATTTATCGCTTAGTTACATTCGTAATATACGGCACCATGTAGCTCATATAAATCAGGAATGACGCGGATATTTCAAATCCCACTCGAACGCGTGACTTATTTCAGCCAGGGCGAAATAATTTGTATTAATGCACTCAGTGATGATCAACTGAATGTTTAAACCGCGCAGCGTACACAAGAATTAGATTTGATTACGATAAACTGCTATGTACAGGTACATACTTTCGAAATTGCAGAGTAGTAATTAGTGCGCGGGCGTGTGTATGTGTGTCATAAACAGAGACACACACATATACACACAGCACGCACGCGCGTAAGTTGAAATTCTTTTTTTTTCCTTTTCTGAGATTGCAACAATCTCGCATTTGCATCGGCTCTTCAAAGGAATTAATACAGAAATGAAATTTATTTGTTTAAAGTGCACTTATTAGCAGAGCTGTCAAACACACTTTACATGAAAGAATAGCCTAATGGTCTAAGACTATAATGTAACTACTTAAGTTATATAAGATTAACATCTTACAGTATACAGGTAATACAGATCAATGTTAGATACAACTATGTACATTTACAGTGAGCATGAAATG
>WURV02089110.1:0-20496 GCA_011762755.2 Epimenia babai | reverse complement strand
ATCTCTATAAAAGACCAATAACGGCCTAGAAAACGGGTTAATCGTGTCTCGACCTCAACTTGATTAAAAGGTGCTCGCCGCGCCAAGCTAACGGGTCTGCTTCGACTTCGAGTTCGATTGGACTGCTAACGCGTCGCGGTTGATCACTGACAGAGAAGAGAGGATGAAAGCGATTGATAAGACGCTAAGGTGATTACAACGCGAAGAAAACTTGTAGGGATGGTTAATATATCAATAAGGAATGATTCAAGTTATTATTGAAACATGTCGAGAAGCATTAAGTGTGCAAAATGGTCACGGTACACGCGTACTAACGTCCGTCACCATATACAAGCACTTTGTCTAAACGTAACGGGCAAAACCTGCGTCAGCATAGTTGAATAACATTATTGAACAACACAACCCGCGTCGCCACAGTCAAAAACACCGTCAAGACACAAAGTAAACGCGCGTCAACAAGGTCTAAATGCTTAATAAAATGCGAACAAAAACAGAACGCGCGTTACGATAATCGAAACATATGATAAAGCACAAGCGTAATGAAAGTCATGGTCTAACAAAAACGAACAAAATATACCTTATTATAGACAAAAATTGTCAACACGCAAACAAAACGTTTGTCGTCAGTCGAAAAAATACAGTCAATACGCAAAAACAAAACGCTAGTGTACAGAGGAAGCGCCAAAACGCGAGTACAGTCCACAGTCATTCTCGACACATTTCAGCGTATAATGCCCATTAATTTTATTCATTCCATCGTTGTGGTTGGAAGCCGGTGGCGTTTCCTTCATTAGTCGAGGTATTGAGTCACGATACAAGGCGCCAAATTGTATCCATTCACTTGCTCGTAATGCCACGGATGCGGGAACAATCCTCGGCGCTTGTTTGCCGCTAATCGCGTTTATATCGCGGATAAATTTATCGGATCGCTCCTATATACCGGGCAAATTATCTCCTTTCAGCATCGCGATTTGCGCATAATGAACGAATGCTCGGATTAAAGACTGCGGTGTGCGATGGTCTTTCGATCGCCTCTTGCTCGTCTATCGCTGTAGTGCCTCCGACGACAAACCTCTATACCTCCGTCAATTACGACCCATTCATGCTTTTCGCCAACAAGCTAGCGACATGTGATCCCAGACGATTCCACCCCCACACGCTAATATACCCACTTATAGACAATGTCAACGTCGACGTGAATGATTCATTTTGTACAGTGAGCGGTTCTCGAATGCTGTTTATAGGCGAGCGGATCCGACTTGTCTGCTTGCCCCATCTTTACTTTGACTCTAAAATATTGTTTATTATAACAAGACAATTCTCTATCATCATAAAGCGATTGACTTGTGGTGTTTCAATGCCTTACTATTACAGTTTGAGAACGATGATATCCATCAGCTACTTGACAATTCGTCTACGTCTGTTGTGCTAATTTTGCTCGATCTATTACCCGCCTTTGATGCCATAGATCACGACATTCTTATTTGTCGTCTTGAATGCCGCTATGGTATCGCTGGTCATGTACTTGACTGGCTACGGTCGTATCTCTCTGAGAGGCGGCAGACTGTTGTCATTGGTGATCATAAATCGTCTCTCAGATTGCTTCCGTGTGGTGTACCCCAAGGTTCCTTATTGGATCTCTCCTGTGTACTCTGTACCTCTCGCCCTTAGGTGACCTCATTTGTCGGCTTTACCTTGATTTCCACCTTTACGCTGACGACTGTCAGATTTATGTTCCCTTTGACAACTCTGCCGATTCTTTATCCGTGAATAACTACTCGTCCGATTGCCTGCATAAAATCAAAAATTGGATGTCTCTCAATCTTTTGAAATTGAATGATGATAAAACTGAGGTTATTGTCATCAACCGCAGGCTCACTCCCGCGTTTCTCCCTGTCCATCAAAATCGGCACTGAATGTCTTAATGCCTCTGGCTCAGCGAGGAATTTCGACCAAGTTAACTGTGTTTGCAGGTCCTGCTACCTGCAATTGCGTTCAATAATAATAATAAATAATACTATACACTTTTATATAGCGCTAAATCATACAATATCAAAGCGCTTCACATGAATACGTTAACCTACAGTTGGCCTAACATTCGTTCAAATAGTATGACGTTAAGGTGAAAGACTATTCATTAGTTGCAACAGACCATATATCACTCGCCCTACTGCGGTGACTATTACCTGTTCCTTGATTCTCCCTCGCTTGGACTATTGTAATTCCTTATTGGTAGGGGCCCCTGTCGGTCTTATTCACCGACTACAACTTGTCCAAAACAGTGCGTGTCGGGTGATCGTTCAAATTTCTAAGTTTTCTCATATTTCCAGTCATTTGATCGATCTCCACTGGCTACCAGTTACACATCGTATTATCTATGAGGTGCTTACATTTGTTTTCATAGCCATTCATCAGACAGGCCCGACCTACATTGACGACCTGATTTCTGTTCATACGCCTTCTCATCAGCTACGATCGGCATCTCAGTCGTTGGCTACTGTTGTAAGATGTCTATCTACCACCCATGGTCGCTGCTTTCGTTTTGCGGGTCCTATCTTATGGGATAATCTTCCCTTTGAAATTAGATCCATACGTTCCTTCTCTATTTTTAAGCAACGACTCAAGACCAATCTCTTCTCCGAGTCACGTTAACTGGCTCACATTGTTATGCTGTGTGCTTAATTCCCTCCACTATCTTCTGAACTGTGAACCGCTCTTAGAGCACGTTCTCATGGCATAGAGCGGTATATTAAGCACCTTATTGATTATTATTACATTTACTGAATTCAGATATGCCGAAGTGCAACAATAAGGCGTATAACCCGCAAATATACAGTTGCTGCAATAAAGTCCTCTATAACAAGTCAAGCCAAAAATGTTGCTCTCGGAGGCATGTTGTCAAGGCGACGGAGTCATGCAATTAAGTACGTTAATGAAACACTTTTTTAATTATTCAGAGAAATTTTATTCTATTTGGATATTTTTGCTCACATCACATTGATCTTATACTGGACAGGCGTTCATGGGGACAGATTGTGTTTATTACTAGCTCCAGTTTGGGGTTATTTTATTTAGTTCATTGCTATTTTATCAAGTTTATTACTCAATCATATCATTTATTTATAGATTATGATGCGGATTACTCAACTGTTGATGACATAGTCATAAAATAAGTATGATATTTCCACTTAGAAGTTTTTTTCTAAATTCGATATTGTGAAGCATTACACGATAAGCCATAATATTTTTAAGAAGCACCGAAAAAGTTGTAGCAAATGCTCAATTTAGCTTTATTGTACAAAAATGTTAAAATCGCACCAAAAACGGCACTTATAACGGCGATATAACGTTGGAGGCTGGTGGTGCGAGTTAAGTCGGACTAAACAGTTTGTAATCTATATATTTATACACCTTACTGTTACCAACATGTAGAGAATAGCAAGCATGTCGTTGATTATCAAAGACATTCATTCTGAGAGTTCAACGTCATCTTTGGGATCTATTTTCAGCCGATCGCAAGTAGATGTGCCTGGGAGCGACAGAGCGTGCAAACGGTTGCAAAAATACAAACAGAATTTCCAACACACACGCACACATATACACACATTTGAATTCAGTAAACAAAATACAATGGCTCACATATGCACTAAGGATAGACATAATGGGTGGGACAAAGTCATCTGGTGATCGTGGGTTCATGTCCCACCAGAGGCCTGGTATTTTCTGTGCATGTTTTTCTTCGTATACTTTAAGTCGAGGTAAATTTTCCCCAATAATAATTACTAATTACAAAAGCTGGCATAGAATCGTTACAATTTCTGAATCAGTTTACCTTGAATTGACACAGTTTGGCGCAGTTTGGTTATTTTTCATTGTTGCTCTTTGCTCAAAATGTTTCCATGTGTTTGGCAAATGCTACTTATATAAGTAGAGAAAGTAATGTTCTGGAATGTAATGTTAAGTAATTTGATGTGTAACACAATGTAATGTAATTTGATGTGATGCTATGTAATCTAAAGAGATTTAATGAATTTTGATGACATTTAATGCAAAGTAATGTAATTTAATTTAATAACATGCAATGTAATGTGATGTAATTTGATGTCATGTAATGTATCCAATGTAATGTGATTAAAGGTCATGTAATGTAACGCAATGTAAAGTAATTTGATTTTAAATGATGTAACGTAATGTAATGTAATTTGATGTCATGTTATGTAACGCAGTGTAATGTAATTTGATGCCATGTAATGTAACGCAATGTAATGTAGTTTGACATCATAATACAACGCAATGTAATGTAATTTGATGTCATTTAATGTAACGTAATACAACGCAAAACTATACAATGAATGCAACTCATCTGAATGCAAAATTTTCCCTAATTCATTTCAGGTTTTTGCTCTTAAAGTGTGTTTTTAGTTCGTAGGCACAACGAAACATTAGCCAATAAGGCGAGTTCCCGCCAGACCCGATAGTAGACATGCTGACTCCAGAGAGAATTCCAAACTTCTTGAGCTACGTTATATTATCCACTGAGAAAGTTAAGAAATAAAAGTTATGGAGAACCACAGTATACATGGGGCATGTGCTGGTGTGTGTAGTGGGATGCAGTATTACATTATGGCATGTGGGCCACTACAGGCTTACTAGCACATCCTTTTTTACTTGCTTGCCTATAATTCCCATTTGAATCTCTCGTATAATGTCAGAGACATACTAAACAATTAGGTTAGCCAACGACATGATCAGAAAAGTCTGGTTTTCTTAAAGTTAAAGAGATCAAAGTCTCATCCATGCCAATCATAATAAAATTGTTGAAGAATTCATGATTCACTAAACGAAACCGCTTCATTAACCGCACGTGACAAGCAAATCGTCTCTCACTGGCTCATTGGCCAAAGTCTAGTGTCCGTCACAGTTATTTGGAACATAAAACATGCATCAATCGATGCGTCCAATTATTACCAGCAATATTGGCCGAAAAAATTGCAAGGCGTGTATTAAGATACATTGCTCTCAAAAATTTCAGTTTACAGGCGCCTTAAAATGGTCCATATTGGTTATATTTTCTTATCTAGATTATAACGAAAATCGTAGAAGATGATTCGCCGAAGATTCTTAACCTCGCTATTGACTACCTATGTTGTAGTTTATCCTCGCCTGTCCAATAGGCAAGATGGTGGATTATTGGCGTGTATTCCTGAGAGATATTACTGGCGAAGTTCATAGGTCTTGTCGCAAAGTTCTTTATTACTACAGTATGGTAAATAGAAATCATTCTAACATTAATCATGATACTTAAAATTTTATTAAATATTCGGTGCATTGAGTACACAAAACTGTCATCCATTTACAAATTAATGAATTTTATGTTACACAAGTATCCGCGACATTTACTCTCGCACGTTATTGATTTTATAACCCCATCAAAGTGAAATATGAATCCCTATTTATTATTATAATTTTTCAACTGGTGTTACATGTAATTGTATATAGACAATAGATGCAGACGTATTAACTCTCGGCGATATCCGTTAAGAGTCGCCAAACGTCCGAGTCTAGGACAACAATTGACATCCGTCAATACATGACCTTACAGGGTTGAGAAATCCAACAAGTTTCTATTTTTTACTAAATTTTGATGATACTTATTTAGTCTTAGTCTCGGGTGCGACACGGCCCCCATGAACGTCACCTGACCTGACGCTGATAATTAAACTAACACTGCTATCAAAGAAAAACCAACAACATCTACAGCTCTTCAAAATTAGCCCGAAATTCTTGTTTCTGAATGCATAAATTATGCATACAAACAAAAAAGATTATCTACGTCAAACGAAACGAATAATAAATTGAATAAACAACAGCCAAGCTAAATTAAATGACGCAACAAATACCCTATCTTAACAAAATTATGATAGAAAGGTTATACTTATAGGTGTTTAAAATGAATTGAGATTGCGAAATGCCGAATAATTTTCACCATTCACTCACAAAAAGCGAGTAATCTACAGGCTCGTTATGCAATCATTTAAAGATAATCCAGGTATTAATATGCTTAAGGTAGTCAATGTTTTAATAGTCCTGCAGTTGTAATAAATTTGCATGGGGAGCGATATCTCCATTTATACTGTTTTGATGTTGAACAACTAAAGATTTAGGTCGCAAATTTAAGTCGTATATTATTTACTGTAATTGATTCCGACTCGAACGTGCGCAGTCGGGTGCTATTGTAAACTAGTCGTACTGACGATATATTTAGGTCGCACAGATAGTTGGATTGTGTTTTTTTATCCACACTTTATAAAGAGGAAACTATTCGTAGGCAGCCAGTGCCAACACGAGAGTACAAGACAAAATAAACTCAAATGAATATATCTAAAGGTGTTGAAATATGACTATTAGTGTGATATGAAATATTTTGAAAAAGTGTACCGAGTCCCAAGGTATGAGTACAACGGCACGCGTACACTGATGTTAGTGGAGATTAGTTAGTTATTTTATTTCTGTGGGTAGTGTGTTAGAGGAATTGGGCGCTATATAGCTAAACGCACGCTCGCCTACCGATTTATTCATTCCAGGGATGTTCAGGTTACAAGCACTGGTAGAGCAAAGCTAGTAATATGGGTTTCCACGTGCGTGTATTATGTTATCTTCGATTTATGGTGACAAGTTATGGAGATATTTAAATGTTTCGGTCAAGTAATTGTATTTGTTTCCAGTTTCTAGTGATGGGATTTTAGTACAATAAGTGATGACATGTTAGTACATGACATATTTAATAAGCCAGGTTATCCTAAGCGTGGACGAATTAATGAGAGATAAAATATGCGATCTGATTCATAGGTTAGTAGACGGCGTATTTGCGAGAATTTCCAAATTAAAGGAATAATTTTAATCATAATAACGACCACGACATTAACGACGATAACGATGGCGACGACGATAACGACGAGGACGACAACGATGATAGCGATAATAATAACCCTTATAATAAAGCTTTATTTAGAGTGCCGAATTATTTCTTGGTCAATAATAAGAAGATGATGTCGACGAGATTTGAAATGTTAATAGCTAAAAGCATAAACTAATGAAGTTATGTGCAATTTTCAGTTTACAAATTGCAACGTGCTCAGTCCATGTTAGTTAGGGATTCAGATTTAGACCAAGATATCCAGTTAGCGTAAGGTGATAAGTAGCCACAAATAGTCACTCGCGGGTGCATTTCAGTGTTGACATGATTTGGTTGGTTACTAAGTATTACGACAGATGTTTTAGTAGAGTTTAACTTCACGAGATTAGTTCGATACCAGTTTTGTACGTTTGGCATGATATAGTTCGTTTTCGTAATGGCTATAGCAGGTGTTGGGCCAGTTCCTTCAAATATACAGTCATCCGAAAATAGGTAACATGAACATGTTTTAGTAAGCGCATTAACGAACTTTGTGAACACGATATATAATTATTTACAATTGTATTGATATCAATAGCATTAATAACACATCCTAGGCTTAAGTAAATTTCATAATGTGTTCTACGCATTGGAATGGGAGCATCACTGGATGGGCACTATAGATGCATGTGTAAAGAGAGTGAAGTTCACAGGCAAGTACTGGGCTAATGGAATTCATAGCTAATGATTGTTTACTGATACACATAGTGGGACACCGCTAGCTGATTCGATCGATATCAATATGGTAAATGAAACTGGCGAGTTTCCTGACGTCCCCTGTATTATGTGTTATTAGAAGCTGTACGAATTTTAGCCCGTTAGTATGGTTTAATAAATTGGTTACGTATGAGCGAACACATGAGGACCGCGTGAAACTCCGCCTCGACTGATAAGTGTTTCAATGAGGACAGATATGCTGACATGTCCAGTTTTGGCCTTTGCCAGCTACCTCGTTCAACCAGGTGCTGGTATGAAGAAAGTCGCACCCGGGTAACGAATCCCGATGCTTCTTCACACTGATTTTGTCGAGATAGGAGGCGGCTATTGCTGTATCGTTGATATGTCTATAAACTATGCATTTGGTAGATTCACCAACAAAGATCATCCAATCCTGACAAAATTGATCGGTTGATCTTTGTTTGAGAGTTTGTAAAGTACCGTAGTCAAGGCCCGACTTCGCCTCCCACATCCACCATAAGCCGTTCTTTAATAACACTTTCTTGATGCTGGCCCACCATGATTTACATTGATGGTTTTAAAAACTAATATGAGAGTTTCTGTAACAAGACGAGCATACCTCTCCAATCACTAAATATGTGGGAGTTGTATCTTTAGCTCATAGCAATCTCATGGCAATACCGTAATCTAGCCCGATCTATCCTATCCATTCCTCGTGCGCTACAGGTAGCTACGCTGTTTAATCAAATTGGTTTCACCATTTTATTTTATGAATCTATTTGTTATGTTTAAGTTTAGTCCTCTAAAATTGGCTCACTTTCTGTCCAAAGAGATGGTAGTCTTCAGTGCCTGTTTACTTAGATACTTTGTAGCTATATTGAAGACCGGACCTAAATATTCAAAGACTGGGCCACCTCTAGAACAAAATATCTCTAGCCTGTCCAGGCGACTCTTTCATCCCTTCTGCCATTATAACGACGTCCTCGGCGTACGATAAGGAATTTATTGTGCCTTAACATCGAGTTCCAACTCCTTCGCCTGCTAACGCGAATTGATGAACTATGAAGAAGGGTGAGGAAGTCTTACATCACTCAAAAATTACATCGAAATAATCCTAGTATTCAGCCATTGGAACAGTCACAGAACTAGATACCGGCGTAGGCAGATCTCAATAATTTGACTACACGAAGGTCTAAGCCTATGTCTATTAACTGAAGCTACTAAATGTCTCTGTGAACATAGTCAAAAGTTATGTCGAATCAACACAAACACTGAATAGTTTTTTCTGTTAAATGAAAAGTTGATGAGACCATTTCAATAAATATCTCGTCTGTGGTGCCTCTGTCTTATTGAACCCAAAATGTGCCTCCGAAAGTAGACTATTGCTAAAGCCAGTTCGCGATACGTAAGTTAATAAGATAGCAAGATAATTTTGCAATAATCATGTCTATACAAGTTTTATTACTAGGATACACCTCGATATAATTTTATCCGTTATGCTTTTCTGTGTTTTTACCTTTAGTTAGTATTGGAAATGCTTTCCGTTAGAGGTAAACTAAGACAAAAGTTTTGACGACGAACATGATTTTAGTGTGTATCAAAAAGGTATTAGGCATTTAATATAAAATACGCAACAGCGTTCGTTGCCTATTAATAAATAATTTTAGTTTGAATGCCTTGCATATTATAGTTAGCGTTATCGACATGGAAGGTATTAGACCAAATACGCGGCGAAGAGATGACCCCTCAACCACAAATGCATTAGGTAGTTCAGAATATATATTACGAGGGCGGGATGACTAGTTTATAGGCTCACCAAGAACGACCCAAGCCAGACAGATGAAAATTTTCCTATAGCAAGGCGAGTCATTGTGGTGACTAACTGCATAGTTCTCTCCAATGTACTCACATGTATAAATTTTTCGTGCGGTCATATTTCGTACGCACTGCTGCTTCAGACAAAAATGGACAGCTCACAAGTCAGACGTTGCAATAGCTGTACTGCTCATAGTGTGGCTTAACTGGGGCTTTAAACTCACTGCCCTCCCCCTTCAGGGTTCATCTGATTTTGCTCCCTCGGATTATTATACCTTGCCCAATATAAAAGACATTTGGCTGGTAGACGAATAATGATGACGTCCTAAGTGAGGCCGAAGTTTTTTTTCAATGATTTATATGTGAATATGCTATTACAGGGGTTTCAAGTGCTGCAACATCGTTGGACTAAGTATGTAGAGCGTAAAGGGGGCTATGTTGTAAAATAACCACCAAACATCCTCAGTCAGAAAATCAATTATGGATGACCCATGAACTTTTCAGCCTACCCTCGTATGTGCCATTTCCCTTTCAACAAGTATGGGTGTAATATACTGAAATGCCGAGGTGGATCTGTGTAATGGAGCCAGCGTTTGAGACAAAACGACGTCGGGGTGGCGCTTCTCCATGACTACATCCAAGCAGTTAGCCTCGTAAAATGGTCGAGCTTTATTATAGTTTGGTCTCCTGGTCAACACGTACAAGACTCGGTCACCTCGCGAGTACAGCATGCATCAATAAAAATTGGCAAAATAAATTCACATAGTGTAATGAAATGTTTGATTAGAAGGTCTAAAACGTTCATCAACATCTAGGATATTGTGGGGTGTACTCGCAAATTTTTATGTATAGTCTGCACGTAAATGGTAGAAATCTAAGGCGTCACTACAGGCATTAAAAGCATAAGAAACTTGTTTCGGGTAGTTTGAAAAGTTAAGACCCCAATATTGTTTGCAGACTTATAGTAGTTATTGCATGCATTTCTTTCGTGTGTTCTGTATAGGAACATTGAAGGATGCGACAGTGCGCCAAACATTTTAAAGCCATTGAGAAACTCGGCAGGTGAATATACACGGCATTTACAGAAAGAAGATGAATAGATTGAAAAAATTAACTCAATGAGTCTAACAATATGACAAAAAGTAATGCAATATGTCAAAAAGATTATGGAAAGCCTCTGGTCGATTTTTCGTGGGCGAATAAAAGCAATCTGTCGTAAACAGACAGGAGACACGATGTATACTGAGACATGAAGCGTGACCAACTCGCCAACCAACCAGCGTGTGAGTTTACCAACACCTGTCGAACCCGGATCGGGCCAATATATATAACGATAAGCAGATATCCCAACTCGGTTTTGATCAACTCTTCGTTGTCGAACGGGCAGCCGTTTTTATATGACTAAGAATTCTTGATTGGAATCAAGAATAAACCTTTGTGTATATCAGACTCACAAAAGTAAGTCGACTTCGATCTTATTAAAGATAAAACCGTTTATAGATTGAATAATTTCTCAAGTTTTCACTTAACTACTGACTGCAGCTTTACATACCCACAGTCGTTGATGTGTTATGTTCATTGTAATTATACAATAAGCGTATTATGTTCGTTTATCTTATTACAGGATTCAGATATTCTCATGTTCTAGGCGTAAGCTGCATTCGATATCAAATATGGCAGTTTGAACTAGACGCATCAACAGCAAAATACGTGTCTTTAATAATTGCACTAATTCTTCAATGCCGTTTTAGTACAATGAAAATTGGGCGAAGTATGCCCGTATTCAAACTGCAAAATCAGTAATAAACAATATTTAGCTAATTCGTCTACGTCGCTAGCGTTTGAAGAAGTATAAATAAATAAATAAAAGTTGTGTGACATTTATATAATTTCCTTAAAAGTTCGCCAAACGATAGTTTAGAACAAGTCGTTGGGGAAAACAGGTCAGTGATAAGAGCCAGTAAGTTTTTACAAAAATTTTTAAGAATATTCACTCGCGCAAGGAAGTACATTGTTGCCAATGCGGCCCAAACAATTGAGATAAACGATTTCTAATCAGCCACTCTCCCGTTCAAATGCCGGCTCTACGAAGCTATCCCGATTTAATTAACAACATTCATCTTCTGTAAAATATAATGAACAATATCTCTATCTTTTATATTAGCTTTTACTCGATATGTCGTGTAACGTTATTAAAAAATACGCACCTCGCGGGCGATTATTTCACCAGTCAGCGATTTGTTTAGTGAGAACATGTACGTTATCGAAAAGATGCATTATGTACACATAAACGATTTAAAGTTTCAGGACTACTTTTGAATCTATCGCTTTATGTTAAACTCTGCTTAGGTTTGCGAACAGTGCGACATCATGAAACAGGCGATTATTGCGGTTGCCCTCCTGTGTGTGATCACAACAAGCAACGCCCAGCATAACAGTCACTGTATGTGTCTTTCTAGCTAGTGAACTTAAAAAATAAAGACTTAGTTGAATTATACAAAATTTTTGTTAATTTTACTAACCACACTGCCAAGAACCATACCCAAGTTCATCTTATAATTATTCCCGAAACTCGTTCAAACGAGTGAGGGAAGAATAAACCTCAACATTATTAATGTTTAGATATTACTACCTAATGTATGTTTGTAATAAGATCGCAAACGCTATTAATGAGCATAAAAAAGATTCAAATCAAGCGATGGTTTTGATCCCATGTTTGCTTAGAAATCTATAAATAACGCAACTAATATGACGTTCAGATGTTCTAATAGTCATGTATTGTTCAGCCAATAAAACGTGCGGGGAGAACAATTACAACGCCTGGACGCATGCGTGCTGCAGCGACGACAAAGTCTATTTCAAAGCATCAGAGAAGTGTTGCCCCGATGGAAACGTCAGATACAAATGGCAATCCTGCAGTGAGTAAAGTTTTACAGATCGTTGAATCAATTCCTATCTACGAACTGTCGTGTAAAAACCTTAAAAAGTTAACTGTAACTGTTTATTGATTGTCTCATACCAGCACGACCTTGATGTACCAGAACAAGTCGGGCTTACAGCGCATTATAGAAAGAATCAACCGTACCGTATATTTATTGCCGTTTATTACCGGAAAGCACTGTACCATCCTCATTCCAATTCACTGATAAATACATGCGGTGGATCGATGATGAAAATTTGTGAACCATTTCGTCTGAACATTTTACGTTGTTCATCTTTTTCAATGAAATTTTAATATGAACAGTTTATATGCAAAAGACTGTGTGCATATATCCATTAATCGATACAACGATAATTCGTTTCAGTTTGATACATTGTGATATGCGACGAAAGTAATCAAGTATCTCATAAATTCGATATTTTCCCAAAGCGTGTACCGTGGAAAGTCGCAAAAAGTGGATATGTAGCGGTATACGGATAAACTGTTCGTATACAGTTACATATAATAATAGCTAAAATACAGTAGATAATACACAATTTACAAAAAACATGTTATATTATACGCATACTGACTATTGTGTGATTAAACAGGGTCATATGGGAAATATACAGTAATTCGATATTTATGGCAATACATACTTGGAACAGATACAAAAATGTTTATAGGTACGGTAAATACAACACGATCGGACCACGTTAACAAACACTTATAATATTGGAAGGGGTGGTCTCCGGCAGTCGTGGTTTTGCCCTGTTAGCATTTCTTGTACACCATCTTGTTGGTGTACGCTTTCTGTTTCCTTTGTCGTTACTGCCCATTTCTCACCAAGTATATAGATAATGATGCATGAGCCACCTGTGCCCGCTCATTTCCCCTTGATGAACCATACTCGATATAGAAGGTCGCGTTAATCTTGATCTCGGTCAAAGAAGGGTTACTTTTTTCTCGTATCAACGCTAGCATTCTCTAATATCACGCGTGAATATGATTGACGCATGCCCGTGCTAACGCGGACTCTACTATCCGCAATGCGTGTGTTTTCAATTCGCCACACTCAAACCAGTGTGTTATAATAATCCAAATAACGTACTGACGTGTTAGTTGCGATACTGTGTTGATACCTCCCGTACTGTACAGGACTGTGCGGAAACGTGATCTATAACTCTTACACCCAAGCCTGTTGCCGATCGAAGAACGTCTACAATATGTTCACTCAACGGTGTTGCTGGGACGGAAACATCAGATACAAATGGGAGTCGTGCGGTAAGTATATATAGATATCGAACTGTTTTTCCAAATTAGCTAAATCAATATCATTTTGCAACATTACGTGATTAACTATGAAACTACTGAGGCCCGTCATATCCTCTGGAAAAACCAGCGAGCAAAACCTTAAACTTTTACCCTCACATAATAATGTGGTTGGCATGCTAGCGAGGCTTTTCTCAAAAGGTGGTTCCCAACCGTCATTTGTGTATATAAAAACAAAATACATATTACATATACATATTTTGTATAGCTTTTTTATGGCTGTCGGACTTGTATAATAATGTGGGAAATAATGTTATATAAGAGTAACCTGTGTATCTGTGATGTTAATTCGATTTACAGAAGATTGCGCCGGACGTAGGTTCAACGCGAGGACGCACGCGTGCTGTAAGAACGAGACTGTCTATAACAGTTACTCCCACAAATGCTGCAAAGATGGAACCGTGACAGACATCTGGCATTCCTGTGGTAGGAATTCACGGTTATGAATATTTAATTTGGATGTCGATGATGACTCCAACTTCAAGTATTTGAAGAAAAGATGATATATACCAAGTAATGACAAATATTGAGAAGAGGTTCGAGTGAATAAATTGAAAGGAAAGTTACTTCTCTTTGATATTAACGGCGAAGTGAGCTCCAACTGCTTATTTTGTTTATGTCGGATATCACCATCAGTTAACTTGCAGTACCAGGTGTTAAAAGAAAACACACCTGTCATGTTGGTATTGGTATTGAATATATTTAAACACTACTGAATCATTTCATTTTGCGTATTTGTGAAACGATGGAACGAAAATAAAATTTATTTGTTCGTTCAATTCATCCAGGACAGTCAAAATAAAATGTAAAATAATGTACGATATATTTTATACATGAAGTTTCAACAACTCATTCACAAAATTTACATCACATCTACCTTCAATCGTCAATCAACTTAGAGTTTAGTTTTACATTCACCTTGATATTTTACGAAATATAAATCATTCGTTTTGAAACTTCATTTACACTTGTCATATCACTGAACATTAATTTGTCTAGTTACTAACACACGTTTGATAAAACACGCGTGTTGTCTCTCCAGTTAAGTGTGCCGGAGCTCGGTTCAACCTGTACACAGAGGGGTGTTGTAATGATACCACCGTCTACAATCAATACACCCAACAATGCTGTCCGGGCGGGAGCGTCAAATATAAATGGGCATACTGCAGTAAGCCTACGATGTATCTACTACCTAGTAGCTAGTTTTTTAGTTTAGTGGAACACGTCGAGATAAGCGCAACTTAATGATGGCTCTAAGAGAGGGCCAAGCGCCCGGTACATTTTGATGAAGCAGTAGCGGGTAGGGAGAACTAATACAAACATACGCAAAACACTTGACAAAGTATGTGCGAGACATTTGTACCAATGTTTCCAGACACGTGACGTAACACTTCCACTTGTCCACGTCTGACCGCCGCAATTCTCACATTTGATCATTTATTTCAGGAATGCCAAAATGCAACGGGAGGCCGTATAATCCGTACATATACAAGTGCTGTAAATACTCCTCTTATAACAAGTTTACCCAAAAGTGTTGTCACGACGGAAAAGTCGTTGAGGCTTCGGAGTCATGCAGTAAGTGTCTTAACGGGACAACCCAGTCATTAATCGAATTCTTTATCTTCACTGATTCTTCATCGATGTTTTTGCACACATGTCACCTATATGAACCAATGTATTAAGCCATATTGAATATTCAAAACTTTTCTTTTTATTGCTGGTCACTTACACATTTAATGTGACACATCCAGTTTGGATATTAGCTTCAACAAGCACCCGGGGCAATTCGACAATTCACATGAACATCTCTATGCAGGAATAAGATAAAATTGAACAGTTGTCTCCGCCGGCATAGTTATTAGCCCTTGGAAAGTTATTCCGGAAATCACCAGGGGTTGTAAACTATGGAGGACGGTGGGAGATACTCAGTCTACACGATCACACGATCAAGCTAAGAATCCACCTTGTAGTAAAAAAATATGAAGCTTTATTTCGAGTATCCGAATTATAATGACAAGATAATGTCGACAACACTTCACCATGTTACGACCAAAAAGCATGAACTATGTGCAATTTGAGAAGTAATGCAATGCCTAATGGTGCTTTCAAACTTATATAAACTTGTACAATATACACATACTTGCGATGATGACTTTGAATTATGAAGAATTAAATGTATATATGTAAAACAATGTCTTTTCATCTGATATACGTATTATTTTACTCGAAAAAAATCTGATTGACCTCTAGCGCACTCAGTCCCTCCGACGAAACAGGGTAACCTTTGCAAAATGGCAATTTTATTTTCATCAAATGAACAATAATCAAATTTCGAAACAATATACAAGAGAGAAAATAGGTTATGTGTGAGTGCCTGCGTGTTTACACAACACACATCCCGTATAATGTTGCAATCGAAGAAAATCTTCACAAATATTTCAATTAGACTACTTTTTAATCGTATACGTATCACTACCACGCATTGCATATTCCTTGGTTTTCAATTTCAGCACGAACGCAAATATATGATTTAGATTTTTTAAGTTACCATGCCAAATACAGTTGTGAAGCACATATTTTCATCTCTTCGTGGTACCACTTTATAGTTAAATATATGGTGAAAAGGGCAACATCGATTAGAGACTGCGGGGCAGAACACTCAGCGGCTTTTAATGTTAATGTTAATACCGTAATGCGGTCCACGTTTCAGCGAACAAGAATCCATATATATAGCTGTAGCTTTATAAAATGATGAAATACTATTTAACTGAGGTCTGCGCATTTTGTCATTCGTCATGACTCATAACCCCACAGTGACAGCTGAGTAGTCGTGCAGGATACAAAATCTCCCAATCTTATGTAGAGTTGAGATACACATACGTACGTGATATGTAGGTAGCCGTGTTCGTCTAATTCATTCTAACGGAAGAGATTAATAAAAGCAACATGTTTGCCGAGTAAAGATATAAGTAAAATTGTGGGCAGTCGTGTTGGGGTAATTTATAGTAACGTAAAAGATTCAGAGCAACCCTTTGCTAAGAGTATTAATAATAATAGAATTAAGGCATCTCCATAGTTTTCATTTATTACGACGGCAGAAAAAGCGAATTAGAAGTATTTTGTGATAGTTTTATCTGCCTTTTGCCCACCCGTATACAGGTGTATGCAACGGGATTGACTACGACACACCCTACCAGGCCTGCTGTCACGGGAGGGGTATCTACTACCGGTACTTCCAAAAGTGTTGTCCCGATGGAAGTATTCGCGGGAGATGGTCTTTTTGCAGTTAGTACCCGGCGTTAAACGATCGCCTTACAGTCTAACTCTCAAGTTATTCAATCAAATCAAACGGGTTTTTGTTAAATCGCCTTTCAGTTAAATCAGGTTTGGTGAAATTTAATAGATCAGCCAAATAAATCATCGAAAAATAGGTCAGACAATGCGATTACACTGTCATTAATCACAAAACATGGCGCTGTTTAATATGGGTATAATTATGTATGCGAATTGTGCGAGTAGTGTTTTGCCGAGGGGGTTAAAGAATGTTCAGAACATTAGTAACGCCTAATCATAGGCTATACACACCGGTCAATTTCTCAAACGTCGCGAGGACACGTTGTGTATGGAGTGTTACTCATCGGCCCTCATCATTCTAGCTTCAGGCGCATGACTGGCGTTTGTTAGTCACGCTAAGAGCGCGCCAAGCCCTTCTCTTTATTTAATCGTCTTGTTAATCATCACTTAATGTTATTGCCTCATCATTACTCGGCTTATATATCTGTTAGTGATGGGTTTCAAAAAATGACAAATATATTTGCATAATTTTTGTAATCTTATGAATTTTATTTCTGAGAACTCATTGTGGTAGCCGTGTGAGTCAGTTAAAATATAAGCAAATTAAGTGGTAGCACCTTTATGGCTCACTGCGCAGATATAGATCACAAGCTTTCGAACGTTAGAACATTCTTCACCATTCACCTGATGAAGAATGTTCTAACATTCGAAGGCTTGTGATCTATATCTCCGCAGTGAGCCATAACGGTGTTACCACTTAAATTTGCTCATTTCTTAAAGGTAAACATAATAGTACATATTACAAACATGTGGTATATAATTTCAAGGCGAAATCTAAACTGTACATTTTTATTCAACATAAAAGGTAAAGGTGAGGTATTGGTGCTGTTTTATAATTGAATGTCAGGCGCACATACAACATTGCCCCGTTATACCCCTAGGATATTTTTATAATAAACCATTCAATGACAAATCTTTCTCAATATTCAAACGCGAAAATGTTGCTCATTTCCTATTGTGCTCACACAATAGGAGAAAAAATCTTAGGTTTATGCTGGTTCGAACTCGCAACCTCTCGCATAACAGGAGGCGCTTATAACCACTGGTGCCAACACTATACACTAAGAGATAATATATAAAACAAATTATGACGGATGTGTACATAATGACTAGCGGCGTATTATAATCAATCTAAATCAATTTATAAAAACACAAACAATAAAAGATTAACAATGTAATCTTCGAGAAAAAGAAGAGTAACGGAAGTTAGACGCATTGGGCATTACCATCCATGAGCATAGGAGAGAGTAATAACTTAGAGTACAAATCGTTAGCTAAATACAATAACAGAATGTATTCTACATTGCTTTTTATCAAAACCTCTTATAAAATATAAAAAAAAATAATTAAAAATATAAAATATCAATCTACCAATCTATAACAATATAGTTATAAACGCGATAAGATATTATTAAAGGGAGTAGCATATAGTGAGAACAATTGTTGCCTAAGAACTATACTTTTAGGTAATTTTCACATGCCTTAGAATTAGTTTAGAATTTAGAATCATTTTTTTAATTTTCAAATTTGTTCTGAGTGCGACAATTTCTAGTTGTTATATCAATATTATTCAAGAGTTTAACACCATGTCCACATTACTCTCGAGTTAGCTCGTCTATGTTTCATTTTAAAGTTGAAAATACAAAGTTAACACCGTGTTGACTAACTATATAAGGATTCATTTTAAAGTTGTATTTTTAACATTATTTGAGTGTGTGACGGAAAACAAGGATTATATGTTTGATAGTAACTCAATGCGATAATCATTTTATAAGACATGCAGATTTTAATTTTACAATATCATAATATAATTTTACAGAGGTTAAGATTTTCCTATTTTAAAATATGGGGGCCGTGTGATCTCGGAAACTGACTAAACCTAATAATCGAACAGAACGTTTATGTAACATTAAAATACACTTAATCCTAGACTCGTAATCATTACCCGACACTTCCCTGCAATAATTCAGTTAGGCAAATTTATTTATTTTTAGGCAAAATTAGACGACAAAAGAGTATATCTACATTGGTTGAAATTGATTTTGCAAGAAATAAAAAAAATGTTTTACATTCAGAGAAATTTTATTAATTTTAAACGGTAATAAAATAACCAATAACTTGACCAATTCTGCAGCTTTGGTAATATTTTTGTTATATAAAATATATTAATGTTATCTACACACATAATATATTTGAGTACTGGTTATGTTTTGTGTAAATCATTAATATACAAAATAAATGATTAATATTGCTCCTAATACTGATCCTTGTAGAACTCCACATGTTGAAGGGAATAAAATCTTCAGGGACCGTTAAAATTGGTCAATGAATGAATATAATTCTAGATGTGAACCGGATTACAGTACACATCAGGAATGTTTCAAGGATTGAACCTGCTGTTTTTTAAATGTTAACTTATTGGCGTGATACATTACAATATCAAGCGACAATTGCATGCCCACAAGTAGGCAATTATCCATGAATCATCATTGTTTGTCGAGTCACTTCAAGCATTTTATGCTGTCGGCGTTTTCCGTCTGCCTTCTAATTTTATTTTTAGAGTATGCCGCGATGTCGTGTATTTTGTAAATCTGTTTTCGCACGAGTTGCCTATTAATAAACTTACATTATGCCTATATCATGTCGTCGAACACTTATAATCATTGTTAGCAAGTATCGTCTATCGTCTGTACTATGTACATTGCGCAAAAAGTGATATACTTGTGGCGGGGTGCCTGAAGGATATCAGCAGTAACTATAGGTAGACGCATTTAAGATATATAAGAATCTGTTTAAAACGGATTTAGACGCACTACTGAAAAAATCCCTACCTAAATCAGCAGTATAATCATTACCCCAATCATTCCAAAGAGATATTCAGCCATTTATGACACTAAACATTTCTTAAATAGATATAATGCGGCGACGTTGAGATTACTTGTGCAGCTTACATCATAAATATGTATCTAATATTATAATGGGCGTGAAAATATTTTTTCTAACCATAAACCTCGCAGGCAAAAATTATAATTCGAATTTCTATGGATGCCTAGAATTTTTATTCAAATTTCCTTAGGACTATACCAGATCGGATAATTTTAGTGTAACGATTATAGGATGTACAAAACTCCCATCAGCATGCTTTAGGTGCAGATGACATGTCAATAATATATTACTACACTCGTTATGTAGGAAAATGATGCTGGGATCAGATCAGTACAAAAGAATAATAAGAACAGAAAAGTTTTATGGTAATGCCAGATAAGTGCATCGATGTTACAAGACAAGGCCGTCACAAAGATGCCATATCTTATACTAAGACCATATGTCAATTTCATTCGATAAGCCTGAAGAAGCATATTACTTATATGCGAAAGCTTGTTTACGAATAAATTCAATTAGTCTCAAAAGGTGTTACCTCATTTTTTCTCTTACTTTTCAA
>WURV02088999.1:0-20499 GCA_011762755.2 Epimenia babai | reverse complement strand
GACTAGCCGACATCTGCCTCTCTCACTGCTTCGATTATTTTCTCTAAGGCTATTTGAAAGCTAGAGTATGCGTAATCTCATCGGGCATACCTAACTAATTTGCCACGGAGAATTGTGAGGGAAGTAGATAATCTTCGCCAGCAATCAACTATGATTCGTGGAGCAGTTATGGAAACGCTAGTCGGAATTGAAGATTGCAGTGTAACGCAATTAATTGCGGAGAGGCGATACGCTCGTCACCCTAAACCGTAGAACACACATTGAGTGTGTATTGTTTTGTTATTCTTAATAGCAAAGTTGAGTACTGTTGGATAGATAATATGGCTGTCAGTTGACATTATATGAAGTAACTATTGACCGAAGGCATTGATAAATTTAGCGTGGCAGTAAGTAATGCGGTGCATTTTTATGTCCTTTAACCGTAAAAATGTAATTTTAAGAAGGGGTATTCTATGATCATATAGTGTATCCTTCAGATTGAGCAAGTCTACAAAGAAATAATCATAACTTAATCAACAGTGTCCAGCCATGAAAATTAGATGTTGTGTGTATCAGGGTGCTATTATCGCTGGACTTAATGACAAGTCAATCTGTCGCGATTTTCTTCTAACTGTGATTTACCAAGACGGCGCCTGCGGAATTCTATAATTATATAATTATTGAAAACAAGAAACTTTCAATTATAACTACACTGACGTATTGTAGTGTAGAAGTCGAGTGGAGTCATCCTGTTGTCGATGCTATCGAGGCCCTTTACAAACTGACATTTGAACCGTACTTTAAACCCGTAAACACGCGAGTCTGGGTAGAAAGCTCACTTTCCTCCATTCAGGCTACCGGTTCGGATTTATTTAATTACCCTACGCATGTCGTATACTCCGCTTAATCTGTGAAAGGCAATCGATATACACCGAGATAGCAGGTAACGCCACAAAAGACTTTGTGTGGGCTAGACTGCGGACTAGAGCCAAAGTCTTCAACGTATATAGTAGCAAACTTTACCCTATAAAAGACTGTGTAGCGAATATAGTGATATGTTGGTGATAGTCTCCTTTCCGCAGATTGGAGTCAGATGGTTACACGGGTTACCGCCTAGTCCACCCACGCCTCAAGGACGCTACGAGGCGATTATGCAAAGGGGAAAGAAATGGGAGTATTCATATACAGCACTTATAAGACGCTAACGCAGCCTGCCGAATTACGGTTACAAGACATTGGGGAAGGTGCTCTATAACAGGCGCCAGCATGCCCCTCACAAATTTAATTTCCCAGTGTATATAAAACCGTGTTGCCACTATAAGTTCCACTGGTCCTCATTTTTAGCAAAGTTGACCAAAACTACTGAGATAAAGCCCCTTGGCCAAGAATACAATGGAAAAACACAATTGGTATTGTCTGCAATTCGAACCCTCCATCTTTTGGTTGGCAGGCCGACGCTCTACCAACTGAGCAGACTCGGGTCCGTGTTTGTAATCGTTTCAAACTAATAACCACAACAGTTCTTGACGACCACAAGGACGAGGAGAAGTGAAATAACAAACACAGCTTCATTAATAATTTACCCCGTGAATAATAACAACGGAGTAATAAAAGAATAACAAAACAATCACATTTAGAACCCGCACAGACGCAACGACAACAGGGTTCGACAAGGACGCCAAAACGACTAAACAAACAACAAACGACAGTAATGAAAAGTGTGCCTTGATTGACTTCAGTCGTTTAGGTATTAACCTTTGCGGTGAAAGCGGGGGTTTCAAACATGAAGTTAAGTTTGAGTCTGAGCATGATCTTCATGGCATGCTTTGGTCCCCAAGTCATCAGGAAGACGACGACAATGGCGCACAACATCTTTATAACCTGAAATGTATATCTTTTTATAGTCAATCGCGAAAGAAACCATTTAATAATGTGTTCTGCTATACAGTAAATAAAAATCAATACCCTACGCAGTGAGTGGGGCGTGTGGGAAAGTGAATTATCTCTTAGCAGTGTTGTCGTTGGCGCCAGTGGTGTAGTGATTAGATGCGCTGCCTTAGGTACGAGTGGTTGCGAGTTCGAACCAGCACAAATGAGGGATTTTTTCTGAAACTTCCACAATAGGAAATGAGCAAGATTTTCGTTTTTAAATATTGAAAAGGATTTTTCCTCGAGTGGGTTATAAATTTTTTAGGGATAAAACGATGTTATAATATACGTGCATTATCGATTCCACCACAAGCAGAGGCTATTCAGACTATCTACTCGCGTAGAGTATGTTTAATAATAATAATATTAAAGGTAGATAATCATCAAAAGACTCTTGGTACGTTAAGCGCGTTATACATATTTTCGTTTTTGAGCATTTTCGAGAGAAAAATTCACATATGATAGTTAAAATGCATTAGGTATTACAAAATAGGAGAACACGGTTTTAAATGTGAAATTACAAAGATTGACTCTATTTAACATGAAGCATTCATCCTATTCATAGATAAATAAACTCCAAACCGGTCCGATCACTCAGTCGACGGTTTTGGGAAGAGTTATATTTATTCATGACGTAATTGCACGTAGACGGATCTCTGTTTTCGGATTATATTTGCTCCCATTGATCGAATGCATTATTCCAGCTAAGTTTGCTATGGTAAATCGTCTGTGCGTAAACGGGGAATCGATATTTCCAGGTTCTGTATCAACATTTTTATACCATATCGATAATTCTTTCTCATATACTCAGTTCAGGAAACCTAAGCATGTCATACGGTAAATGTTGATTAGTAATCATATATCTTATGTAAGGTATCTTATATAACGTATCTCCCAATCTAATGTAATGTAATAGAAACAGACATAACGAGGTATTACATAATTAAACATCGCCATTCGTGGCAAATATATTTTTAACGTAGCATCGATTTAGATTTCAGATAATGGCAACGAGGAGAAGATTCTGGCTCCTCTCGCAAAACGTCTTTCATAACTATAATAATAAAAATAATGAAGTTTCATTTTAAATGCCATATCATCCCTTGGCCATTATGACAAGATGACGCCCACGACACCTTCCTTCCGTACACCGCGGTCCACACAAAATCACTCGCGGAACTTGAGCACACTTTGTAGAGTATAATTAACTAAAATATTACTAGATGTGTGGATTTTATTGATTTAGCTGTTTAGCTGATTTCTACAGATTATTGAAGACAGATCATTTTAGTTTAACAAGAATGGCGAACCGAAGTTCGGAAAAACTCAGCCATGGCAGTCAAACAACCTTAGCTGTTGGATATTATATCGATTAAGTTTATGCCGAGTCATGGCGACTCGGCGTTACGAATCTGTACGTGATTTCTCATAGTCCATCGTTTCAGGTCGAAGATAGACTAGACAATCTCGACCCGAACGTCCACGTCCACTTGAGTGTTCATTCCGAAAACGTCCTACACATTTTTGTGTGCTGTGTTTTGCGACAAATGACGTGTCAAAGTTTGCCCAAATGTTTTACCAGGTGGCATTCTCATAAAAATCATCATATTTCTTAACGCTGGCCAAACATAACGATCCAGGAAAGTGTATGGGTGTAGCGCTAGGGAAGCAGATGGTCGAGTAGTACGAGCACTGGACTCGAAAGGTCGCCGGTCGACTTTTCTGCGATAATCCAGGGCAACTCATTTATCATCGATTGTTGGAGTAAACCCGTGTAGAGATGGGTTGTTTAATATCTTTGACAGGTGATATGCGAGTGTCGAAAGTATTGTATTCGTGCTGAATATAAGAAACTCATTGTGAATGTAATCTAAGAGCCTTGAATGATACCCGCAGTCCTAAAATGTACTTGATTTTGCTATCACCCTAAGCCAATATAAAACTATATATATAGACGCATTCGTATAGTTATATCTATTCAGGTGTTTTTATAGATTGTCAAATCGATAATTAGATGCATAAGTGTAATGGTATCGTGCAATGTACTTTGGCGTATGATTTTAAATGACTTCACCAAGAAAATTATTATTAGTTTAATATTTAAAAGAAATTCATGATATCGGCGTTATGAAAATAGGTGCACCGTAATTTACAGCAAGCGTCAAACGGACGAACGGTATTAAGGAATTTAGCGATTGCAAAGTAATGTGGCTGCATGAATACTATGCGCCAGTTTGAAAACGGCAGTTCTAAAAGAAGGAGAACAAAAGGAGTATTTCATATCAAATAATGCCTTTAAATAACGCTAAATCGGGTATACGAAATTAGTTTTATGCCATATGGAGCTAAAATACCTAACACAATGACGTATATGATAAATTGGTCACTGTGGAATCGTGTCTCTCCCTGTGGTGAGAACAAGGGGAAGAGAAACGATGAAAAGGAAAAGACAGCGAGAGACAAGGAGATTGTATCTTCTTCGCCATAATTGCCCTCCGGCGAGATAATCTTTTAATAGAGTTTCTCTAATTGAGATAATTGAAATATTTAATGACTCGTTGGCGAATTGCCACCATTCGAAAACATTAGATGTAAAAATATCAGGACATATTGAATTAACGGCACCGCATCGTAACTCCCAACCATGCAACAAGTCTTATCGTACCCTATGTCATCACGTCGCATCTAGTTGCTTATTGCTCATCGTAGTCCTTACCTGGCGCCGTGATCGAAGGATCTTTTCGCTCCGCCCGACGGTCATCTGTGACGGGGTTTCGAGTAACCTCGGCGTGTTGACCGTGTAGCTGTAGTTTGATGACGTCGTCGTCAGTTCGGCGTTCCTGTAATCGAGGAGTGTCAACTGTTTTACTTTCTACGAATATCGCTATAAATTCTGGTTCGTATGTAATATTATATTGATACACCCCCTCCAAAATTCGGATACGCAGGTGATGGAACAATAAAATAATATAAATTTTATTAATCGACTCGTAGCTGGTGAAATTTTATCGCAGCATCTGTTGATCTATGTCTATTCAAATTAACCTCTAAATCCAAACGCTAAGAAAAAGTCTGCAAATGTCACATAAGTGATAATTGATGATTGCAATCATATGACAAGATAGCAGACAGGTAAACGCCACAGAGACCATCCAGAAACAACCATCACATAACCAGAACTATCTTGACCCCTTGGAAGAATATGATTTAAGGCGTTTTGGCCCTAAAAACGCCTGATTATTTACGGCGTTGTATTTTGAGATTTAGATCAAATGAGGGTTTTTCAAACTGAATTTCATCGCTTGAACCCCGACTTTGCCTGGCCGTCTAGTCAGTATATTACCTGTGGGTTGCGTTTTCTCGGGTCAAAGTACCTTAAGCTCCGCTACTCATGAGAATCTGAGAAGGCCATGCGATACTCATGCAGAAGATTCGTCTGTCTAACGTAGCGCGACTGTTTGTCTTGCTAACCTGATCTAAACTATCCACTATCTCCTTATTTTACTGAAGGCTCACATTGTCATCACGTATCCTATCGTGCTGTATAATTATCCAAGCTGTCTGTTAAAATTGACTACCAGTGGCGCGAAAACAAAGTCAATTGGGTGGTCAGAATCGGTGGATCGAGTAGCAATGATTTCCTCACCCTTATACACGAGTCTAGGCTCTGTTTATCGTGAGTGAGAATTACACATAAAGTGACATCTTCCGCCTGTTATTCACATACCACCCTGGTTACCTCGACTTACGTTTCTCTGTATCGTATCAGTCTCGTTGTGTAAGTATAAACTAAATATTCGATTGAATGGAATTATTTTGAAAAAATTTACTAATATAACTTTCCAGTGCTTCGGATACCGCGCTAACTTACACATAAGTTCACAAACTGGCCTCTACACCAAAAAGACTTGGCTAAATTGTACCCATCTATATACCATATCGACATTTAACCCGGCCACTTCCGCCCAATACGTTTGACAGATTTATCCACCATATCGACGTATGCACTATTGCCTTTCAGTCTTTATCGGTGTATAGCTGCTTTACTAACACGACCTTGTGTTAAAAGTGAAAAAGTCGGTGAGACATTTATAATAAACCGCACTCGCGCTTCTAAAATGTTGGGAAGAGAAGAGAAAAGAATAGGGAAACAGGAAGGAAAATCAAGAGAATAGAGAGTGATAGAGGTGAGGGAGACAAATAGAGAGGGGGAGAGGGGGGTAAAGAGAGAGAGGGGAGGCGGGAGAGAGCTTAAAGATATTCATCATTGACAATAACAAATCGTAAGAGATATATATACTCATATACGTGGTATGGATATGTCGAATATCAGAGAACCGCATTCAAAAGTTTGTTTGTGCCACGTGGAACAGCATGATTACTGTTTTGTCCAAAATAATCGCAAGTGTGGTTCACTACCCAAGGGTATTTATTATTCAATATCTCATTAAAACATCAAAGTCTACGCCGTGACTTAAGAGATCTTTATTACAGCCAATGGCTTCCTGAACAGAATGAAGCTGTGAAAATGCGAGAATCTCATTAGTAGCTATAATGCTGCATTTTCATGTTGTAAAATGTTGATAGTCCGACAGTATGCGGTGATAGATGAATCAGTTATAAATATAACATAAATAAAGCCTTCTCTATGGATCTGACAGACACTAATGGAAGCCGGATCAGTAACAAATCTTGAATAAAGAGTTTAATATGGATTCATGTTTGATGAGGTTACTACGTGAAGACGAGGTGCAACATGGGCATCCAAGCATCGTCCCCGGGTGCGGTCGGCGCACGACAGAGCATCAGTTCACTCGTGCGTGATGTTTTAACTGCTCCTTGCTTCAACTGAACGGATGGTTTCCACGGTCCTTATATGAACCCTTGTGACTTAAATTCTGCGGCAGATGACGTTTACGGACGATCTAAGATGCCGACACAAACCCATTTCCCCGCGAGAGCGGTATGTGACCCACTCATTGTCAAGAATACTGTAATATCCAGAAAAAGCCTCGATAAAAGCTGAAGAGCTGCAACAACATTACAGAAGCCCATCTTCCGTCTGAACCGAGGGCGTCCGTGAAAGGTGGTTAATATTCGTGTAATAGAACTCTTGTAAACACAGTAGACCCACTAGGGCAGATTCTGTGGTTGAGAATCCAAGATGGTGGCATTTTGGTATTTACCATTTGCAACAATAGCATGGCCTTATGTCAAACTTCATGGACCGGTTTTATAATACTCCGACCTTAAATATTCCGATTGCACTCGTGATATTTGATTTAGAATTATACCTGACTTCTTTATAAAAATTATAAAAAACATACACAAAGCCTAATTTAATTTAGCACCTGTTGAAGCCAGGTTTCTTAACAGACTACTTAATCGGCTCTCTTTCTAATGAGATGAGGATCTGTGTAACCAACTTATAAATCCCTTTGACAAAATATCTGAACGCTCTACTGCGTTACACGTAAGCGTGATTAATCCGAAAGATGTAAGCTTTCATGAGGCATTATTTGCTGCGGTTATCACGGCAACCTACATTTGTGTATCTATAATTCAATGTCATTAGTCTGGCGGATGGGAATATTTTCTTGTTCATTGTAGTTCTTACAGAAAAGACCCGACGCGCCACGAATTGTGTGATTGCACTATTGGCTCTAAAAAGCACTGTCGCGTCAGATGGTGACTTTCGCACGGCGTAATAAACCTAAGAGGAAACATACATGTTACAGAGAACTGACAGTATGCAGGTTACAGGGAGTTTAGCAGTAGATTTGTTACGGAAAATCATATACTATACATGTTACGGGGAACGTGATAGAATGCTCGTTGCGAAGGCAATTTGACAGTATACATGTTACGAGGAATTAAACACCACACGTACATGTCTTCTGAGAAGGTAACAATGGAGATCTTACAATGACTTGAGCACTGTAAAAGTAAAGGTAAAGTACAACATTTATAGATCGCAAGTATCAGCCAGGCTCTCCGATGCGCTTATCAATGGATGTTTATGGCAGATACACCATGGGCACTCGCATACAACCCTGTCGCGATGATATCATGGGTCTAACCATTTCGGAGAAGCGTTTATCCCAGCCATCGGGGATAAATGACTTGCTGAGGTTTATCGGAGGAAAGTCGACCGGTGGGAGGTTTCGAACCCGCGACTTCTCGGTTACATTTTCGAGTCCAGCGCTCATACCACTCTACTGTTTCTCCCATTCAATATTATGTTTCTTACAAGCTGACAGTATAAGTGTAACGGTAAAAATAATAGTACACAATGTGCACTTGATTTAGATACATGATATGATTAACAAATTAACCTGCTTGTTCCATAAAATGGTCAGAATCTTCGATTTAGTCGTGAAAATTAATGAGCGCATATGTACAAATTGTTGTTGACGTGTATGATCACAAAATACTATATCCAACTGTTCCCGTAACATTGAATAGAATCTGCTGAAACCCTGCGGAACAAAGTGTTCCCCACGTAGTGTTTATTTCCATAGTTCCTTTATGCGTGTATCAAGTCCGATATATTATATTATCGCGTCATTTCAAGAGCAGCTGAATGTTACCAGCGCCGTGTTTTCAGTTATTTCCTCTTATTGTACGATGTAGACCTAAAGGTCATGGCATTTTATAATCAAGCTCAGATATTCCAATCAACTTGCCGTTCTGCCGCCGTAGTAGGTTTTTTGCTTTGGTAACCGTAATCGTCAGATGGGTGGATGACCCATTCCTGGAATTCGATTAAAATTAAAAATGAAGCTTGCAAGGTTAAGTGCTATTTTATTGATGTTGAAATATATCAGTCGCGCTTACAATATCGGTCGCGCAATTATACTCTCAGGAATTTTATAAATTTTGAAATAACTGACTTCAATAAAAATGAGTCGTTACCAAATTTCAGATCGTATCATTTCGTAAAATACTGAAGAAAAGTCATCGATACGTGTGGAATCTAGCGCGTGACTTCTCCGATGAAATACGGGCTTCTAACAATTAAAACACTGGCGCCAGCACATGTTTAATACTAATTTATATTCTTTGGGTATTTACTATACCTCACTGTCCAGAATGACGTCTACAATTCACTCCGAAGTGAATGCTTAAGACTAATTACTCGTAGTTTCATCGACAAGAAGTTTTCAGAAATAAGCACGATATGCTTAAAAATTAAGTTGGCGCCAGTGGTGCAGTGGTTAGAAGCGCTGCCTTACATGCGAAGAGTTGCAACTTCGAACTAGCAGAAACCAGGGATTTTTTCCTGCGCCTTCAACAATAGGAAATGAGCAAGATTTTCTTGCTTGAATATTGAGAAAGATTTGTCGTAGAATAGTTCATTATCAAATGATCTTAGGGATATAAGAGGGCAATATTGTACGTGCGACTGATATTTAATTAAAAAGGAGCACCAAAACCTCGCCTTTTCTTTTTTTGCTTCGGGATCTTAATTCTGCATTTACAGAGGGTTTTAACTTTTATTGACGAATTTTCGTTTGCTTGTAATCAGTTTTTTTCAAAACATTACACAGAAATGACGTCGCAGATTCACGCAAGGCGCGAATATTTAGCTTCCCAAAGAACAGGGCCTTAGAATATTTGATTTCGCTTGACAAAAGTGAAGGACAAATAAAATGATTCAATTTGTTTAGGGGAAAAATTATCACCGCAAAACAAAAGAGACACCAACTTCCAGAGATTTCCGAAAAAAATGATCAGCAATAATTGTGGCGATCTCAGTCATACTGTGTTACAAAAACAATGATTGTTCCATTCTATATTATCAGTTAGACTAGCACGGCTACACGCCAGGTACAAAGTTACACTTATAGAGAGAAAATTTGTTCGAGGTAAAAGCGGAGTCTCGAAGAAATACTTTTCTTCGAAAGTCTTAGACGGTGTTACTAAACGTATCTATTCAAATATTTAGCCTTATTTATATTAAAATAATATGAATTAAATAAAAGTCTTTGTGTAAGTTTAATGTGATCACTCTACAACATAAGAATTACCGACATTAGTTAATATGTAAAAACAATTGACGGAGTCTTGTTCTTTAAGAGATATATTTGGACCTTACGGGACTCTAATAGACATAACGGGACATCAATAGACTTTAATAAGATGATTGGTATAATGCGACGAAACACGATGAAACCGCAATTGAAAAATTCGGGACTTGCCCGGGACTTAATTTAGCTGATGTTGCATAAATGCGTCACTCGCTTCAAGACGAGCAAGTCACAAATAACTTGCCCAAAAATAAGACGAGGCTACGACATGGCAACAAGCGCGACTGTTCATGTGAAAGGTTGAGAGTTCTAATCAGCTAATGTCAGCGATTTTTCTCATTCCCTATAACGATATAAGACGAGTAAGGTATTTTGGCATGAATATTGGAAAAAAGGATTTGAGTTGAAAACGGTATTATTGTCGTAAATTTTGTGAATGTACACTGAGGCGATATTGTATGCGCGACTGTCATTTACAATCATTAGTGAACTAGAAGCAAAATCTCGCCTTTTTTGGGTTGCGGGAGGCTAACTGGTTGTCAGGAGGCGTTTTTTTAGAAGAAAACGGGTGCATTATCTGTTTTTCATGACGAATTCCCCGTTTCATTAGCGTCCCGAGTCCTACTAATAGGTTGAGCGCGGGTACAAGGCCGAGCTAATGGTGTACTACTCGCACGTTGTAGACAATGGTCTTGCCTTCACTCGCGCCAACAGAAACCGCTTCGCGATCGACCGTGTCTCATCGTCATCCGCGCCTTTGCTAACCTATTTCCGTGTCGTTTCGAAATAAATGGATTGAGACGCCGTTCTCCAATTACATGTGTCAGCAGTGCGCATTCAGACCCGAAATGTTGAATGAAGTACGATTAACACCAACCAATCATCTAGCCATTTTGATATTCTCCCTATGATACCGTCTGTTTTCTATAGGGTTATTTTTATATGTCACCCGACTCAATAAATTATTATAATGTGCGATATGAATGTGACGTAAATCATGAATATATTTTATATAGCCTTCGTCTGGTAGAGGAAGCCGATGGTCGAACGGTAAGAGCAATTGGCTTCTAACTGTCAGTTCGCAGGTTCGAAACCACTCGCAGCCTGGATATTTTGTGATGGTTCTCTGGAAATCATCCACCCCCAAATTCAGGAGTAGACCCGTCTAAAATAGGTAAATGCTTCAGATCGTCCTTCACGGGTGATTGCGAGTGAAATTTTATTGATTTATAGTGCCCTTTTAATCACATGGCTATCGAAGACACTTTACAAATTCATAGTTATTTTTATTAAAAGTTACTATGATTAACATTATGAGTGCAAAAGGTATTCTATCTGCGTATAGTAGATGCCATGAACATTGCTTGTAAACCACATTCAAGGGCTATTATTGACTAATGCTTATGCTCTATATACGTATGTTGTCTTTTACCTTTACCTTTACACTACGGATATCCTAGAATTCGGCAGGATTCCCTCGATAACTCAAACCAAAGCTAGTTAAAATTGAGTGAGACAAGTGTCTCGATAATAATGTCCGAGTGGAAACATGTCAGTCCCTAATACAACTACGTCTGTCATTAAACGTCTTCTTAGTTGCCAAAGCTAGCTCGAGATTCCCCAGCGGTTGGGTGAAAATGCGTGATATTAAAGATGAGTTCCACCGGTTTCTCGTATGCTCCGCGTATCAAGACATTTGTTAAAAATGTATAAACGTGACTATTATGGAGCAAACCTGTTGGTATAGTTTATTCAATTATTTTCGCCTCGAATGTAGAACAGCGTTTTTGCAATGACACACGTGGCGTTTAGCCACACTTATATCAGCGGCTACCAAAGATTTAAAATAACCTTACGCATCGGTGGTAATGGGAGCAGCCAATGTCGTTCTATGAATAGCTGGAGAGAAATGCACAGAATAAAACTATACCTCTGATGGGACGCGAAGCCACGACCTTCAAATAACCGGTCTGGTGCTCTACCAACTGAGCCACAGGGCTTTCTCCTGTGCATATAGGTATTTAACAGCGTTTTTAGAACCACCAATGTTGAAAGTCTGGATATAATAGCCACCGATATACACAGATATCTGTAACAAGCATGAGTATTAAATTGATTGGTTTCTTTGAGGTGTTTTCCATATTAATGTGAGGGTAATGGGGGTAGCCAATGTGGTTCTATGAATAGCTAGCTGAAGAGAAATGCACAGAAAAAACCATTACCATCACATTAATATGGAAAACACCGCAAAAATAAACCGATCAATTTATAGTCCATCATCATGCTTGTTACAGATATCTGTGTATATCGGTGGTTATGATATACGGACTTTGAACATCAGTGGTTCTAAAAACGATATTTAATACCTAAATGCACAGGAGAAAGCTTGCCCCTTTAGCTCAGTTGGTAGAGCACCAGACCGGTTACCTGGAGGTCGTGGCTTCGAGTCCTATAAGAGGTATAGGTTTTTTCTGTGCATTTCTCGCCACTCCTGCATCGAGTATTTGAAGCGACACTAGAATAACACCACAACGGTGGTCCGTTTAGGCGAATTTCCTATAAGGACAGGGACATAGACGGACGGTTAGACATAAACTAATGCCAGACGAACACATGCGATCAGCGAGGTTTTCGATGAATAAGTAACATACCTTATAAACGATCGGTGATGCTCGAGTGGCATTGATCTCAATGCTTTCACTATTATAATCATGTTCTTTATACTATGTTTGTGTAAAGTCATCGAATCCACAACATGACACTCCAGCGTTTCTTATTGTTCAAATTTGGTCCAGAACAAGAAGATCTATCGAATATTTCAGAATTTTTTTTATGTCTAAAATCGTCCTATCTACACATCATGTGGATGTAGCAAAATGCTTGCCAGTTAGGGGTTGGCAGAGGGCAAGATGCATCCGGTAAAAGTCCCCCTAATGCCACTGGGCGGCGAATACTCTCAGATTAGCAGCATTCTTCAGATTGTGGTATTCACAAGACGAGTGCCTTGGCATTTTGGAACACGTGTATCAATATACATAAAAACAAGCAGTTTGAGCGCGCGTGCACTTTGAATGCGAAATAAGAATATCAACTGAGGCGCCAATGCGGCATTAGCGATCATTTTGTAGATTTTAAAACATTTTCAATGGAAATGAGATATTACAAAAAGTTCATAGTCATTCCACAATCCAACATGCAGCTTCTTTATGGATACCGGTCGATATATGATCAGGTGTGGGGAGAAATTATTGAGGTTGCCGTGTTAGCCATGTCGTAAATACGAAAATACAAAGGTAACACCTTGTTGACTAACTACATAGGTATTAACACAAGCTTTCGTATATCAAGTATACTTCATCAGGTGTAATGACCAATGCACGTGATGAGGTATACTTGATATACGGAAGCTTGTGTTAATCCTTATATAATTAGAGGAAAATATTATCGTTTTGGTTTCCAATAAGATAATTGTCAACACAGAGAACGGTTAGTTTAATAATCGATATGGGGGATGTACACTGTTTATGGTTGTTGTTGTTAACCATACGAATGAAGACGAGAGGTAAAATTTTTGTTATTAGAACGACACATTTGATAATATTGAAATTTAAGAAATGAACCGTAGCTTCAAGGTGATAAAATAGCTCTGTATGTATATGTATTTATGACAGAAAAAAATACAGACCTTAAAAAATGGGAACGCCTAGATGTTGTTTAAGTGTGTTCGACAGCTAGATTAAGAAGGACTATTTAGCCCAAAAAGTTATTTCATTTCAATTATTGCCAAAAAAAAACTGTTATGAGCTCGTAAATGGAAAATCTTATTTTTGAATTGTGAAGAACAGTGAATTTTTATCACAATGATGACGTTATTATTACTGATATCAGTGAAATATCAATAAGGTTAAAATAAAAGGGAATTCCCCGTAAAGATTTGTTTGAAAAATTTTGATAAAAAGGCGTTACCATTTTGTGATCTGTACCGTATGTTTTATGGTATCGTTCTTACGACAGAGCGGTTGATATGGAACGGAGATGAGTGGTGCTATCCCATAAGGCGTGGATAACCCGACCGTAGCAGACAGCCATGATGATGGCTGGTAGAACGCACAAGACAGAGAATTGATAGATTGCGAAGGACAACCTCTCGAAGTCACCGTCCTTCTCGCCACACAGGACGACATTAACGGACGTCTGGTTCTGATAAAACGTCGAATTATCGGTTTGCTGAAATATATCAACAATGTTAATGTATATTATTGCGTATATTTTATGTAGGTGACGATGTTTATGCAACAAAAATAATAGAAGATACACAGCCAGATTGAACGTAGGGAAGCATCAAGACGCTCCATGACTAGAAATAAATTGTTTTTATTAACTTTGGATAACTAAGTCTGAGATGGTAAAGTGTGACACATAGTGGCCATATTACATTCATAGGCCGTTCACATCCAGATATTTATATCTGACATAAATTTCACCGCGGTGAATCTCGATTCAGCGAGCGTTTACGCTTGAATACATGCGGCAAAATATCTGCGCTGCGAATGTTGTCACGTGACATACTGTAGTTTCCATAATGGCGGCGTGCTGTTCGCCACACTCCGATTACTTTCCTCCTAACAAAACCGACGATGACGATGATTGTGAGCCTGAACTTCTAATTGTGGCAGCAGGCGTAGTCAGAGCATCGACTGAACTATAGCGGCTAGAAAACGGCGACGACGTACAATATAGATACGCCGGTTGCTATTGCAGCGTCAAACATTGGATTTCGTTTTGTCAGCCATTTTCTTTGCAAAATTCAGAAGGCAAATACAGCGGCGCATTTGATTGGCTAATCCGTGACATTCATTACACGGAATAGAGCACGCTCTATTCCGTGAAATACTCGTTTTCGACGTTAAATCGGTGAGATTTGTTACCAATGCGTGAAACAAATATTTATGTCAGATATAAATATGCGAGTGTAAACGGCCTATTAGATAAATGATACTAAAAATATATATGATAAGCGTGAGCGTGAGCCGAGATGCCGATGTCGTTACTTTCGGAGTGAGATGGTGTTAGAGCTTTAGACCTGTAGAAATGTGTTGTCTTTGCTGTGTGACAAGATTTTAAAGTGTTACATAGTTCTTAGTTAGTTTTGTCGCCGACGCATCTGATCGCCCCCTTGGGAAAAATTTTATCTTATCGCAACGCTAGGCGTTGTGAGAAATATTGGATCCTTTCTGTTCAGTGTTGCATTTCCCGTACGTTTTTTCTTCTTTCGCCAATACGGCTTCAGTTAGACTCACAGTCAATTTCGTACACAACCTTAGTTTGTTAATTCTGTGTTGCTCTGTGTTTAGTCGAAAAGAACCCTTTTACAATGTTGAATTTCCAAAACGTACAGTGAGTTAATTTGTCTATTTATCCAGAACTTCATTAGTTAGAGCATTTTGTCTGTTTATCCAGAACTTCCATTATCTTTAAATCGTTTATTTGGCATGCTCTTGTTTTCTTTCTTCTCTCCTGCGTGTTAAAACATTTCAATGCTGTTTTCGGCACTCGATTAATTTTTATTTGACGAACATGATCCTTGTTAGAATATTGAACTAAATACTGCGCTATCAGTACAGTTACACCGGAGAAGTTCAGTAGCAACGACCCCCTACAGATCTCATAAGAAGACCGACTCAATAACGCTTTTCCAAAAGAACGCTATAGCTAGTCTACTGGCTAGAACAGGGATTAAAACCACGGCTTCCTGACTTCCAACATCGCCTGCCGCCAAATATAACGGCTTAGAATTCATCACCGCGTTGGCTTGCCGATGTGTCAACACTTTTAAAAGGCTTTATTTGATATAACATCGAGACCGTTTCGAATCTAACGGTCTTATTGTCAGTTGACTGGCGAGATAATTGGATATATCTATTCGCCTGACCCCTACACTGCCGGCACTTATATGGAAGAGTGTCGTTTATACTTTTCTTATATTTGAATGAATCACCGAATCCTTCGATATCGAGTCACTTTCTTCAGAAAATTATATTCCCAGTGTTATTTAGTTCATGTAATCAAGATTGTATTATCTAGATATTTTTATTTATTTATAGGCTGACTTCCGAAGTAATCGTTGTGTAGGCCAATTTCATTTACGACCCTCTACAAAGCTAGCCTATGTGGGTAACACGACAATTTGATTAGCCTCACTTATAAGGGGTGGAAGAAAACACCTAACGTGAAAACCCTCCGAGTCTGGGCAGACAATTGACCTTTTTCCATTCACGTCACTGGTTCCAGATGTCTACATAGGAGCTTCATATGTCGCACACTCCGCTAAGTCTATGGAAGGTCAATGGTTGTTTACAATGAGATGATGACATAGCGGAGATGTAAGCGACATAGAGATCATATATAGAGCATCTGAAGCACAGCAAACGTCAGAGGGAAAAAGCCTTAACAGAACCACACTGCAAGGGCTACCCAAACCCCCATGGGCAATAGGGTTAAGGCGCTTTCAGCCCCAAAAAACACCACTGTTAGTATACTGGTCAGAGCGGGATTTGAACCAGGGACCCCTGGATTAAAAGTCAAACGCTCTAACCACTACGCCAGCTGCCTCATCCCGATTATTATTCATCCGACACTTGCAGATCGTCCATCTGGCGTCCCATAATCTCGCTGTGCAATGTTTGTGCATTTTTCATTAAGTAACGGTCACGCAAATTGAAGGTCAATAAAACATTTGCACCCACTACAACAGTACTTACACTGTTACGCATATCGTATGTTGGGTATGATGCACTGGACTAGTGATAGTCGAACGATATAATAAATTTTTAAGCTCGTTGACTTAGAAAAAATAACATTTGAAAACCCACATTTTATCGTATTTACCACACAGACACCTCTCGTCGTTTGTCAACATCCATAAACCACACGACATCTTTCTTGCTCTTATGTCCTCAGCGCTAATGGTGCATTGACTAGAACGACTCCTACGTGTTGCGCTGGACGTTCCGAGGTCGACTCCTCACAAAACCAAGCGCTTTATCACGCGTTTTTACAATAGGATTAAAATTTTCGTAATTTAATTAATGACCAAGAATGAAGTGGCATACGGGAAATGCCTTTTACATATATTAAGGCGAAGTTTTCGCACAAAAACCTTGCTTCGCCCCTTTTTTCGCAACAAATTCTCCGAAAAATTCTCGAGGAAATTGTTTAGTACTATTGAAGTAAAAGGCAATCTTGAACATTATGGTAATGGTCAAAGTCATAAACCAATTTTCGGTTGCATTAGTGGATAGACTGGTACAAAAATGTGCTTCTTCCGGGTAGACGGGGATTTCCGTTTTCGTAAGAAAGGCTATTTGCGAACAACTTACAATTATATGAAGAACTGGCGAAGAAAGGCAAAGCGAGAGGAGCCAGACGGCTATGAGTATTTTTCGGATGAAAACATTAGTCCACGGAGATCGTGACTTGAATGTGTGTACAAGCATGAGATGCCTGAAGAGAAACAGTCGTATATAATATAATATAATATATTGTAATGTAATTTGATATAATATAATATGGTATGGTATGATATGATATATGATATGAAAGATGATAGGATAGGATATAATATTATGATATGATATATAATAGGATAGGATATGATATATGATATGATATATGATAGGATAGGATATAATATATGATATGATATGCAATATTACGGTGCAATGTGAGGTAATATAATATTATTTAATATAATATAATAGCAAATTATAAAGCTCATTAATAGGTGATGACACCGTCTAGTGACGCTAAACATAAAATGACAATGACGATAACTTGTTAACGACAAATACAGTGAAAAAGACATCAATTATGAGGGAGTACTGAAAAATTGAATAAGGTCAGTTCGGAATTTGGAGTTAAAATGCTGAAAATTGGGACATAGACGGATATCAGTGGGCAGATTGTTAAAAAGAGTGGGGGCAGCGAACGCGAGAAAGATCTGTCGCCGAAATGAGCATGCTTAGTTTTAAAGATAACAAGAGTGGTGGATGATGAGTATTGGGTAGGTCTAACAGGTTTATGAATGGTGATGGCATCCTGCAGGTAAAACGGGGATTAGCCATAGTTACCTTTGTGCGTGAAAAGGGGGATTTTGAACATAATGCGAAACTTTACATGTAATCGTAGGAGGCTGATAAGTATCGGGGAAATGTGCTGACGGTAGGACGTATTGGCAATGACTCGTGCTGCTGAATTTTTAAGGTTTTTGGAGTCGAGTGATTTCATAGGACGTAAGATTGAAGAGAAGGGAATTGCAGTTATCAAGGCGAGGATTAATGAAGAAGTGGATAAGAGTTTTAGATGACTTATAGGTGAGATATTAAGAGGCAGACTTGATATTCCCGAGGTAATAGTAGCCTACTAGCCAGACTTTAGAATTTGCGAAATTTGACTGGAATGAGAGATTGGAATCAAAAATCGTACCGAGTTTGTTAGCTGGCATCTATGTAGAAATCGCATCTAGGTAGCGTTGAATTCGCAAAACGGAGTTTTGTAGTCCGGAAAAATCATCGAAATTAACTGGTAGGCATTGTTGTGTGTCGTCAGCATAAAACTTGTAGAAAATCACATGCTTGGGGATTATGTCACCCAAGGGAGTAGTATATGTAATATACAGGAGAGGACCAAGAACTGAGCCTTGTGGAACACCGAAGCGTAAAGGTCTTGTTATGGGAGTGTGAGAACCCACAGTTACCACAAATGACCGATTGGACAGGTAGGATTGAATCCAATCAAGGGCAACAACGGTGACACCAAAGTAGCTGGATAGACGATTGAAAAGTATGGAGTGATCAATTGTGTCAAAGGCTGCTCTCAAGTCCAGAAGGAGAAGTATGGCACCCTGACCAGAGTCAAGAGAGGTCAGGATGCAATGGGAGATAGCGAGCACAGCTATTTCAACAGAGTGATATGATCGATGAGAGAACTGGTAGTGAGAGAACAGGGAATTCTGGTTGATGTGAGCAGAGAGTCTATAGCAAACAACGCGTTCGATATCTTTAGATATCTTGATGAGGTTTGAAACTGAGCGAAAGTTTTTGCGGATGGGTGGATCGAGGTTATATTTCTCAATCAGAGGTCGAATAGTGTCTGTTTCCATAGACTTTGGAAAAATTCCGGTGGTCCGACTAAGATTTATGACTATTGATGGCAAAATTGCAGGGTGACAGACCTTCATGAGAGACAGAGAGAGAGAGTGTGTCTACTTTTATCTTTAATTGGATGATGAGATCCAATAATGCTGAAATCAGCAGTCGATATTGGGTGAAACTGCGTGATAGGAGGTGGAACTTGTTCGCTGTCATCAAGGTGAGAAGAATGTTAGCCTGTGGTAGACGTACTATATAGGTTTCTATATAGCCGAAGTTTGTCAGTTTTATCACTAAAGTTGGGAGTCAATCCGTCAGGAAGTTCTGATGGAGTGGAGATAGGGGGAAGAATGGTCGAAACATCGGATTTGCTGGTGAGTTTAGAAAAGCTAGATGTAAACCGGATGCCGTAAGCTTACGCAAATTAAACAGCTCGTCTCCTTTCCAAGTAACTTTGCATGGTGCTGTATCAGTGAGCGACACTGAAAAAATTATTTTTAGACGATGCGATAGACATTTATGAAGCAAATATCCTGCACACGTCATCGGAGCCTGTATTACGACTTCTATCAGGTAGTACACGATGCCACTGCATGTACAACGCATGGTTTTACCGCAGTTGATAATATATGAATCATACCTCACGTTTCTCGTTACCTTCATGGATTGTCAAGTCAAATAAATATCCGTGCATCTCTTTTCGCACCTCTCACGGCAACTTCTCTTGACAATTTTTATCGCCCTATACCTTCAAAAACCTCTCACAAATGCTGTTTTCTCATGGAGAAAATCAATATCAAAGACGTCGTGCTAGATGCACAAACAAGGTAATTTGTAAGGTAAGATACTGACCGTAGCTAACGGTGTTGTTAAACATCTGTTTAGTTAGTGGTTAGTAAATATTATACATGGTGTAGGATTACTTTTATGATCTTAGGATTATGGACTCGCATTCTCACGCAAAGACGCGTTATTCTGTTTATATCCGATGTAAGCTGTCAAAGAGAAGACATCGCGATTGACTCATGTATTGCCTATAACTGAACGCCTTCCTGAAAAGGAGAATAGCAGTCAAATACATCGTATAATAAAGAATGAATTGAATACAGTGCACAACAGCTAATAAAAATTATATTTACCTTTCGATGCTAATCGCTGTTAGGTTGAGAACGGATGAAACGCCAGTTATCATCTCGACCAAACCGGCAACCTTGCAGAAGACCAGACCGAAATTCCAGTGACTTATAAAATTCCGCGACGTTTCGTATGGAACTAGAATTGTGAGGAACAGCAAGTCGGCCACGGCGAGACTGGTCAAAAAGGGAGTCGTAATGGATCTACTCTTGTTATAACGAAGCGAATATATCACCAAAGCGTTGCCCGTGACGCCGAGAAGGAACGTCAGACTATAC
>WURV02088888.1:2657-20503 GCA_011762755.2 Epimenia babai | reverse complement strand
GTAAAGGGCCAAATCTGGCTCAGACAACGATTCTCCTTTGCGGAGAATCGGCCTATCGTTACATACATACATACATATACAGGTCACCGAGACTGTATCATTACGAGTAAACACTCATCAACAATGACAGCGACTGGTGAAATTTTGTTAAATTAAAGGCTAGACTCATACAATTTTAGTCAAAATTTTAATGTAAAACGTATTAGGCAAACTTCAATTTCATCCGAATTACCCTTTAATTTCCATACAATGTCTGTTCGCAGCTTACTATTCTGCCCACTCCCAGAAAATGACAATAGCACTTATCTAAAACTAATTCTGACAGCTTACAACTCAGTTCCTCCTATATGCTATAAAACAAGGAACTTTTTCAATATCTTCCTCTTTCTATGCAGACCGTTCACATTCATGCACGCACACACCTATCAACCAGGGTAAGGTAATGTAATCAATTTAATTACTTCATTTGCGATATATTCTTATATTTCAGCCAGATTTTTCCACATAGTATATTTTATAGTCTGATATATACCACATATTATGACCATGGATATTGCCTGTTAGATAATTCACTTATTAATCTTCCCACAGTGTTACGCCTATTTTCATGATTGTATCGTTAGTTATAGTCCAATCTACATGTAGTTTGTGTAGTTGCATATACAAGAAATGTATTAGGAAATATTTCAGTGTTTCATCGCCGATTCGCCGTCTCGATTTCATTGTGCTACCACTTATCGTTTGGTCAATTAAAACACTTTGGTGCTACAGAAAGTTGTCCAGTCACCGTTCATTTTTAACTAGCAGTCTACGTTTCGAACAGCCGTGAGGGGTGGAGCTGGCACATTTATTGATTAAGCCTCTGTTGAAATTTAGTCACTGTGGCGGGTTATGTTAATGGCTTTAAAAATTGGCTGACACCAAGCTCTCGTCGGGACAGAATTTACAGCATACTGTAGATATCCGGGCTCTAATCTCTTCACTGCTTAAACGTGTCTAATATCTTAAATCTCGTGTATAGTTGCGAAAATGTCAGTTTTTAGCTAAGCATGCAAGTTATATATACAAGCTTTGGCAACCGTTGAATAATTGTTGTTTATGACAATTAGGCGAATTGGGGTTTATATGTTCGTGGTTTTGTGGCAATTGCTTCGTTGCAGGGTTTTTATAATCGGTTCTATGGTTATATCGTTATCTACCTCAGAGTCCCTGATAGCAGATTCTGTTCGTTTAGATGTTACCGGACTCCTTTTATTAGTTGAGTAAGCATCTACATTACTAGATGCATGACGAGACTCTCTGTTAATGTTTCCGTATAATAACTTATCAATCGCGAAGAACGGCAAGATATGATCTGTAACAGTGGATTGTCTGACATCCAGAACTGGCGAATTTTGGCTATAACCTTTATTCGCGGAAGCTTTAGCGTCGAGGTCAATACATTCGGGAAGGTCAATGGATTCTGGGAGTTCAAGTGGAACCGAGAAGGGAACGTGTATCGTGCAAGAGAAGACGTTAGCTTTCGCTCTGCAGAGTTTTAGGGCGGTACCCAGGGGGTCTCGCTTAATCACATCGCTGCCGTTTAATGCGATCTGATATGTTATGTTCGAATCGACGCTTAATTCAATCAAACGATGGCGTCGTTTGCCCGTCAGCGATACATCGATCGATCCTACCATACTCTCGTCCACTAATTTTCGCTCTAGTTTGATTATTCCAGAAAATCCGATGAAAAATGGCTTTGATCCGTATACAAGTAATACAGGAGAAATAGCTTGTGGCATTGTAAACAATTCACTCGTTGTCAGCACCATCTTGGCATTGTTTTCGCCTAAACGTACCGGTAATATCTCAAAGAACGTGCCTTTTGTGGTAATGGGGAACAATACTGTGCGACTGTAAGAGTCTATGCATTTGAGGTATCTGATCTCATTAAACCTTTTCTTCCACGACAAGAACTTGAAGCCTTCTTCAACTCTCACGCGACACGTGTACACCTTATCCACTTGAAATATACTGCCGGGAGAATATGTCTGCTGTCTGTACTGCCAACCATCTTCCGATTTCGAAATTTTGTTGCAACCGGAAATACCGAATTTACTGATGAAAACCTTTGCCTTAGATCGCGATACATCTTCGATGGAGTCATGGAAGCTCACAGTGCCATCTGTAGTCTGTTGTAGGTGCACGAACCATCCTGAAATAAAACAAATCCCGTTTGACGGGTATTTTTTTACGAACAGAGAAGCAGTCGTTCTTATATACCAAAGGTAGTTAAACATCGATTTTCGCCACCTAGGTTTGATTCATTAGTGTTAGATAACGAATAAGATCCCCGTAAAAGCGCAGAAAACGGCAATCTCTGCGGGCCAACGGACATTTTAATATCTCATAATAAACGACATAGACATGTCACGCGTACTGCGCTAAACACATTATCGAGACGTGATTGGAACACAAAACACGTAAAGAAAACTCTAGGCAAGTCTCCCATTGCTTGCACGAGGAACCAATCAACTAAAGTGGACCCTCTCAAGTTATAACAGACGCCAAAATGCAATAAAATGCGAAGCATTGTGGTTCGATATATACAAGCACAGTGGTTCGATATACACAAACATCACGTTTTCCAGTAATCCTATAAGACGGACGACACGTACGCCGGACATGGCGACGCGTATCTTGTTCAAAGTAATTTCTGAAAAAATCAGCCTTTTAATAACATTATCTTCATTCAATCGATCTTTCTTGATTCTACAAGATTGTGTAGTAATAACGATGGTGAAACATTAAACTTTAAAACACGGTCTATTTTTAATTAAGTTACGTAATCGATTTTCAATTTGCACAATATGTATGAAATAGATACCATAACAGACCACTGATTTCTTTCTATGTTAAATTTGCATCATTCGCTAGTTATGTGAGTAACATCGTCCGAGCGTACTTTCGACTAGGTGACGCGGGTTCTCTTGTGGGATACTGGACCATGAGTCCAATATCGTATCCCTGAGCTGTTGCCGCGTGCCAAGTTGATCATTGCGGGCAGAGATGGCAGCCTGCAGCGTGTCCCAAGCATGCTCAATGGGATTGAGATCAGGTGAGCGAGCTGGCCAGTCAATTTTGTTGATTCCTTCATCCCTAAGGTACTTATTCACGATGATGGCACAATGAGGGCGGGAATTATCATCCATCAGAACAGTCTAGATCAATATCAACACCCAGTGGCCTCACAAACACGTTGAGGATTTCATCGCGGTAGCTGACACCCGTTAGCGTGCCGTTTTCAATGGCACGGAGGTCTGTACGACGCGTGGTACTGACGCCACCCAAGACCATGACCGAGCCGCCGCCATATCGGCCATGTTCAACAACTGTAGAGTCGGAATATCGCCATTCGGCCTTCTCCACACCCGAACACGACCATCAATGAAGTCTAGACAGAACCTGGACTCTGTGAGTACAGTACTCCACTGGGCTTGGGTCCAGGTGTCATGTTCTCGTGCTGTGGAGTGAGTGCGGTGCGTAAAGCTGGTCGGCGAGCCTTCAATCCTGATTCACGGAGCCTATCCTTGATGGTTTGGGCGGATATACGAACTCCTTATGCATCTCTCAGGTTTCTTTGCAAGGTTGTAGCTGTGGACGTGCGGTGTCTTACAGCGGAGAGGGTGAGGTATCGGTCCTGTGCACGTGTTGTAACTCTGGCGTCCTGTACCATGTCGTCTGTTGGCTGTACCAGTAGCCTGATAGTGATTCTAAGACAGGAGATGACACTTTGTGACACACCCAACTCCTGGGCCACACGTCGCTGGGACATGCCAGTCTCGATCATGCCTATCCCTCTATCAAGGTCTTCTGATGTCAAATGGCGACGATTTTTTTCTTGGAGGCATTCCGATAAAAGTACACCTGGCAACCACTAAAACACTACTTCTAATATCAAAAATTCAGTGTGAACAGTCCAAGTCAAATTTACAAACTGAGCTAATGTGCAGTAAAAAGTTGGTACTCGTATGGGCCTGGCTTACTATACCCTTGAGTGGTCAACATTCGTACTCTTCACTAGTCAGTAAGACCCAAGCTCTCCAGCAAATCAATTACATTTGTATTCACAATGTATTATACATATATTTTAGTGTATAATGAAGTTTTGAGGAGCATACTAGCGCAGTACCGTGACCTATTGCGTACGCAATGAGTCTAGACTCTAGAACATTGTCATAATATAAACGCGATTTTTATTGGTTAAATAAAGTACTTCTGCATTACGGCTGGTGTCTGCTGGAGATCCTGTAAAAACATTCATTTATCTGATCTCTAGTATATGCCGATGGTCGTGCATTTTTCTTTGTGTCTATCAGCGTAGATCTCGTGTAGTCTCGACTTTAGACGGTTATTCGTTATGAGTGTTCCATAGTACCCAGTACTATCGCAGCTTAGTGTGTAGTAACTCTAAGTATACAAAATGTGATACTCGCAATCTTCCATATTTTATAAGCTACACATCGTTATTAGCGCCAGGCAGAACAGCAGCATACGTAGTCCTTGTCTCAGAGGTGGAAATGAGATAGTATCATAGTATATTTTGGAGATTAGACAACTTTTTATTCACCGTCTGAACTTACAAATATGGGATTTACTGATTTAGATTAGAGGAAAAATAACACCGTATATCTTTATCGTAGAGTGTCGATCGTAAAAATTTAGTTTTCAGTGAGTTAATTCCCTCGTGAGGAATCTGTATTTTTGATTGCATGGGCGACTCGCATAATTAGATGTGCAAATTGTAGTATATCTCTTGGGAACGGCCAACGATATACGGTAGGCTTAACTACATTGATTACAATATCGACTCACCGGTGTAAGTTTGTGGTAGGATCAGCGCCTCATCGCTAAGTTTCGCCTCATTGCTTCCATGTGAGATCTTGTAATGTCTAACCACGTACTTATTGATTGTATGTTTCTCGTACAACAGCATAGGCTGTCTGAGAAATGATACAGGATACTCGTTTTTGGATAAACTTCGTAGAGGATAATCAACTCTAACAACGACAGGCAGTTGGAAGTTATCATTTATATCTTGAAGTCTATACGATATCGAACTCCACTGGCATCCTGTTTCAGCATCTTCATGACGCGACAAGTTATAAGTTGGATACATTGTCGTCTGCTACCCCTAAAAAAATGTCGCAGTTACGTTCGTCTGGCACTGTTTTATGGCGCGTTTCTAAGCTCTTTCCAATATATTGACGTCTGCTTGACGGCGCGTAAGGATCTATACGGCTCTTCTCATACGTCAACGCTTGCCCCCTTTTATGCGGCGAGATCTCGTAAGAATCCCCTATTGCCTTCTTCAAGACGCGTGATCGTGACTCTTGGGTGGATAAACAGAAAAAAAGTTACAATTTATTCATTAATGCATTTTTATCAATTCTACCGGTAGATTCATACATACAATAAAAAATTATTCCAGAATTCTCGTCTTTGATTATATGGAACAATTTTTGATCTGATAACGATTCACGTGCTACCAATACTATTAAATACTAATACTTACTTGAAAGAAATTGAAAAATCATATTTGGTATTCATTAGAAAATATTGGATAATATGATACAGTGTGAGTGAATGTACTATATATGCACTTAACATCCATCAATACGTGTCTATGCAACTTAATATACCTACAGTAGATTGCTGCAGCGACTTTCGATGCGAGTTAAGAGAAAAGGTGACGCACGCAATAGCCAGGGGACACACCAGGGCCGCGTGTACATGCGCAGATAATGCGTCACTTTACAAGGTTTGTTACGCTCGAGTCTGTTGACGGAATCAATAACGTGATATTAGCGGGCGCCATGAATCCCAAACGATAAGAAGTAAATACTGATTGGCTGATCCTATCAAAGGCGTTGCGGGAATGCAGCAGCTAAGCATCTGATCGATTCTGTCAGGCGATGTCACGTTTCTCGACCACAACGATACGACGTTTTTGGTAAACCAAACCTTGTTCATTGCGTGCAGTGTTGTTTGCGCCAACTAACGTCTTCAATAGCATGTTCAGAACACGCCTTTAACCGTGAGAATGGAGTGTGTAAGCTTACAAAACAAAAATACAAAAAACATCGCGATTCCCATATTTTCTTATATTTTATCACTAATTAATCATAGTGACCTTCATTGAGGCAATCAGTATTAATATATATACATGCCTGACGGCCACTCAATAACTACCATTATTATTATCGTTATCGTTATCGTCATCGTTATCATTGTTATCATAGTTATCGTTATCTTCATCATAATTACCGTTATCGTTATCGTCGCCGTTATTGTCGCCACTGCCATCAAGGTGAATAGTATTTACGGTTGATTAATGTTGATATGAGGCGGCCGATCTATATTCAATGTCGTTGGAATTTCAAGCACAGAAATTCAAGAGAAAATACACCATCAAAATCAGGAAACTAATTGAAAAATAATTCATACATATGAGTCCTTATAAAGTAACAAAATGTGAAGAGCGTTATTCATACCACCCATCTCCCCTTTCTATGTCTACGTCTCTATAAAGTTTGACATTCCCTTGATTGTGGACCCAATGTTGTCACCATGACAATGTAAACCGAAGGAACTGTCACAATTTGTTTGCGTCAATGCTTGGATTTTTTCATTTAATGACGGATGTTATCAAAACCCATCGTCTATATGGCTTATGAAAACGAAAACGAGGAGGAAAAAACCGTTCCAAACAATGACGTGATGACGTGAATATATCGTCAAATGAATCTCTTACGTCAGTTTCATTTTGGAGAAAAATCCAATATCATTTGTCGGAGAATTAAATTACCAAGAATTTATTTGTATTTAGGCTTGTGTATTGATTATGTTATCAGCAGCATATATATGTTACAGGGCATTTGACAAACCAGGATATTTGTAAATTTCCTGAAATTTTCAGGATATTTGTAAAGAGCCTCTTTCAATCAGGATATTTACAAATAGCCTAAAAATTTCATGAGATTTTAATGTCCTGGAATTTTACCTTGAAAATTTGACAAATAGTGTGGATATACTTCAGATTTAAATGTATGGATAAAACAGCCCGTAGGTCACAGGGTAAATATCTACGAGGTGGGTGCTGAAAAGTTCCTGTCTTTGGATAAAAGAAAATACGGGAGGATCAGTTAATAATGATTTTATTCCACATATGTCCCTCTCAGAATCACACACTTATTAAAACGGTCCTTCAGTTTTTCCAAGCCCTAAAAAACTCGGAAGGTTGGACCTCCAACCAGGCCTCTGTAGCAGCGATCACTTCCGAATCTCAGTAAAATTTCGTTCTCTTGAGATGTTTCTTCAGTTGTGGAAAAGGTGATAGTGGGAGAAGGGGTAGGGTGGGGGGGGGGGATCTGGGGAGTAGACGGGTGGTCTAATTCGAAGCCAAAGTCGCGTATTTTCCCTAGTGTTTCATGTGCTGTGTGTGCAGCGCCACGCATGACATAACAACAGAGACACGTAGTATTCTGCGGTGATAGTGAGATGCTTTGGCAGGTATTTCATGAAGAGTACTCCATCTTTGTCCCAGAACACTGAAGCCAGTATCTTTCCAACTGACTTCTGGGTCATAAACTTCTTGGGACGCGGTGAACGGCTGTGTCGCCACTCCATTGATTGCTGCTTGGTCTGGGGATCATAGTGATGAAGCCAAGTTTCATCCATGATGACTAAACGAGCCATAAAGAGCCATCCCCGCTGCAAACCGGTCTAAAATCGCCTTTGATGTCGTCACTCTGATGCGCTTCTGATCTCCGTTCAGGCATTTCGGCACCCATTTTTCGGAAAGCTTTCTCATGTCCAGAATGTCGTGGATGATGTGGCCAAGTCTTTCGCGGAAAATCCCTAGAGTCTCAGCTCTGACTTGTTTTTGGGGCTGTTGATTGTTCTTTCACAGGGTCCTTCAGAAGATTTTTGTCTTATCATTGAGGGGCCCGCACAGCAGATAAACACTGTCCGACGGTACAGTCTCAATGGATGTGAGAGCATTCTCAAAAATTTTATTCAGTCCATGAGATAACATTGCCACCGATACCGTATCATAGCCTGAGACGACGGAGTGATAAATAGTCAACAATGTCTGTTGAGAGATCCAATAGGACGAAAACGCAGCTGAACCGCTATCAACTGACCGAATTTTGGAAAAGTCTCAATTCGGCCATTAAGTGCGAACAAATTTAGTTATAAAAACCAATTTACGTTCAGTCTTTTCCAATATATGTGCGTACGTATGTATGTACGTACGTATGTACGTACATGCGTATGTACGTATGCACATTTGTGCAATAATATTTTTTAAATCTTTGTTTTTACATACAACCGAGGCACCCGAAAATAATTATAATCTAATCGCATTTGATGAATTATCACAAATTAATGCGTTTTGTGCAGATATCTGGTTGTTATATAATCAAGACAATGATTTAGGTAACATGTATTAAATGCTATCAACAAAAGATTCTTATTTTACATATAGGGGAACAGCGGGTGCCTTTACTTTGTTATTGGCTAAACATTTTCCGCGCGGATTTCAGTTTGGCCGTATAACCGATAGGTGATTAATAGCCACAGAACAATATTCGAATATCTTTCCGAATTGCTGAAAAGATCTCTTTCCATTTATATCGTTGGTAATTGCAATACTCAAGAAATTCCTTATCGATAGTAGGCAATTGTGAATTCCGCATACAGACGAAACTAATTTCACGATGTCTTCACGCAATGCACACAGTCAGTAATAATAAGGCAACAAATCGATGCATGTTAGCCAGGCCGCTTGGGACTCATCATCACGTTCGGGTCAAGGTTTCATCGCATACAACATCGTGGAGATATTTTATTTGACCAACAGCCTGTACATAACAGCAGCCCCAATACGTTCAGCCATTCACTTGGTAAGTTACGTATATAACGATTTATTTCGTCTAAAACATCTCGCCCTGGGTGGCCAAAACAGTTTATATATTATAGCTAATACTAATAGTTCAAATAGAAAATGTAGGGGGCAAACTTCAATGACGTTAGTGGTATATGAGCAGTAGCGAAATTCAACGGAAACCAACAGCACCATGTAGGTATAGCCTTGTCTACAAAACGGCATGTAGAGACACACGTTCCATTGAAATTCATCATAGTGAAATGAGGGTGGGGGTCGGGACTCGGAGAATATACTCGATTTAAACTGTTTACACAGATACGTATCCTTGACGATAAGTTGTATCCGCCATATTCGGCCTTATACAGAGTAAATCACTGCGCATCCTTCATTATAAGTCATAACTATTATATATCATGCTATGATTATCCTCAAGGGAGAGCACGCTGAGTCTACATGCACGTGGTCGTATCGTCTTAAAACGACAAGGAATAGAAATATCATAATTCACATCTTCGCGTGTTGTAAGATCGATAACATAATGCGGGAAATCTTTTCGGTGTGGCCTGTTATCGACGAATATATATTAGTTTGTTATGTAAGATTCTTTAATTATAAAACATTAACGATGAACCCCATACGATCCATAGAATGATTGATTAAGCCTTCAGTCATAGACATGACATCGTAATCGATATCATTTTTGTGAACAATTCCTTGCGGAACAATCCTATCAGAACTCCAGAGAACGACGAACATGAACCAATTTAATAAGCGTACTTATTAACGGCCGATCTTAACGATACGAATGAAATATTCGCCCAGTAATTGTCGATCGATACCGACGATAAGATGTGGGCTTTCGCTCGTGTCGGCACGCCGGGTATAATAATTCATGAATACATGCCATGACAAATGCGCCGACATCGCTACAAATTAGCTTATGTCGAACTATTTGACAGGATAACGATTTTCTGTGATGATCTATTTATATGCAATGTATACGAAATGCGTTAGCTATAGATCAATTATACAGGAGATCCACACTATTTATCCTCTGTCATCGTAACAATCGTCGTGCCTGAGTGCGTTAGCTCAGCTGCTTCTCTGAGGTTGTCGACATTGTTTCGTTGGACAGCTTCTCGCTTGTGTGTACGCAAGCCAACGGCTTGAAGTCGGTTTTTGCGTTTGTGTAACTCGTCGAACAGTGGACGATTATTATAATCACAGACCTGTTCACGCATCCACAGAGAAAACACCAAAAATCGCTAAGCCACAGTGTTTTATGCAGGTAATGAATACCTAAATACAGAGAATAAAGTATGCTCTGAAACGCATCCGATGGGGATCTCAGTGTCTTGGGATCGGACACCAGCTGTGTTTTTTCTCCTGTTTTTTCTCCTGTTATTCATATACCACCACTTTTCAGTAATCTTAACAGCAACATATTAATCACTGTTAATCTAATTTTTATTAGCATTTATTTTCTATTGGGAAATTTGATAACTTCCCTCTTTTAAATCCAAGCGATTTTTTTTAAATTGCACAGTTTTGTATAAAGAAGGACTTTTCATCAATGTTTACTCCACGAAAACATTCAGGGCCACAAGGACAAGTTAATGATATAGTTTAAAATAAAAACATTTGTCATGTGTAGCTTAATATTTGTTCACTTCATCTCATCGTTCTGTAGATACCTACAAAACACAGTAAATCCACATTTCGCAATGCCTATTGACAAAATCGTACGCCGGACTACTAAAACATTGAGAGTCTTCGCGCTATTTTACCACAGCGATCGCTTTGGCTATGGGTATACTGGAGGGATAGTCACCACGTGAAAAACGACCTAAAGCATATATGAAAAGCTATGTTCACGCAACAAGGCCGTCAGTGTGTATGCGAAACTTCATGCGTTTCAATAAATTTTCTTTAGTCTTAAAAGGTGATACCATTCTTTTATTCAGAGATTTCTATTTACAGCGTCACTGGTGATAAACAATCACCCACCGCACTTCCAAAACTGCACGAGGGAGAGGAAGAGAGACGGTCACATTAATATATTATTGTATGGGTGTTACTTAACCCGACATTTTAGTGTTGCGTCGCCAGAAAGCCCATATGATTTAACATGCACCTCGTGCATTTACGGGAAAATTGCTGACTTCAATAATACAACGGGAATTACCGCCTTACATTGGCTAATATATTAACGCAATCGCAATGTGGCAAACATCATCAATAAAGATCGTAATGTAAGTATTTCTATGTGAAATCTCACAGTTCGACAAAGAAAAAGAGCTTGTTGTTAACGTTTGAAAGTTAAGTTTGACCGTATCTATTAATCTTCGATATCGAATTCGTCGAAAGCGAAACTGCATTTATAGGATCTCTAGCGTTCCAATAAAATTTGTTTTGCGAGCTTTTCTCGATATGGATGGCGTGTTTTGTTTTGACGATTCTCTTTTTGCCCATGGTAATGATAAAAGTGAGAACAGCATTTCCAGACCCAAGTCATATAACGCCAAGTGGTGCCCACCTTTGGTCAGTTTTTGAGATACTCTATCATAAAGTTTATGATAAAGTTTATGAAAATCTGATCGCGATGCAGAAAAGCGGGGGCAGTGAGTTTCAATTAGTAGCTAAGTTATAAGTTGATTTCTGTTTTTCATTTAGGGATTAAAATGGATCTCCAATAATTGAATATTGCATACCTTTATATGTCCTGTAGTGTTTATCATCCATAAAATCCAGCGTAATTGTGAAATAGACTTTTTGCACGCAAGTATTTCAGTACATGACAAAACATTAAGTTGTTCCCATCTTTTACAGGTGTTCTTTATCAGCTGCAGTAGGAGTAGTGACACACGCACGAGATTTATGGTAACAAACCTAGTCAGGGCTGTGTATGTACACGTATACTCATTGACTCTGCACCTAATGAAGAGTGTACAAAAGCCTGTGTTGGCCATAACCATAATCGTTACAGAGCAGAATTTTGGAGAGTAATTGACATGATCATCAATATAAGTTTTGAAAACATTATCGGCCCTGACAAATATAAAAGAAAAAATCTGTAATAAAAATACAAAAATTTCAAATTAAATAAGTTAAATTAGATAAATAAGTTTCACTATATATCTATTTACCATTTATTTGTATTAACCTATTTTAGTGGAAGTTTTGTGAGACCATTATCAAGTTTAAGATGTTTCCAAGTTTAGGAATCACATTGACAATAGTTGGAGATGTTTATAATTGATGGTTTGAGATGGTAATAATTTGTGATTTTGGTGAGGCCATTGCCAAGTTAAGGATTGCGATGCCAATAATTTCAGTGGTACGTTGCCGACAACATCCCTCCCGATGATTATGTAGCCATGAAGCACCGAGCAGATCAGCACTACAGCAAATGTCAATTCACCGAGGCCATAACAGCTTATCTTGCAGTGTTGAGTATGTACACTGTACAGCCTGATGAGTGCGTGCATCTCTTGTGGATATGAAATAGATTTGATTTCTGTTTACACAAGAGCCTAGTTATAGAGTACACTGTACACTAATAGCAACAAGAGCTGATAGCTGTGAGGTGATAACTTCAAACCCAGCCTTTTATACCAGAGGTCATGAGTTTTAATTCACACAAAACAAAAATTACCGTACCGTAACGGAAAAATGAACAAGATTTTAATGCTGAATATTGACAAGAATTTGTTGTGAAGTGGGTTATAGTATAATTTGTTAAGGTAAAAGAAATTAATAGACACTAAAACGACGAATGTTTTTAAATAGTGTATTTATTGATTAATGCTTGTTAGACAACAATGCTTTTCGTGCACTTTAAATCAAATATATTTCATTTCATTTCAACCACACCTTTTCTCTTTTTTAATATCTGATCTCGAATTTTAAGGCTAATTATCTCAAGTTATAAAATGTAAAAGGTGCTGATGATCTCAAGTTATAAAATGCAAAAGGTGCTAATGATCTCAAGCTATAAAATGCAAAAGGTGCTAATGATCTCAAGTTATAAAATGCAAAAGGTGCTAATGATCTCAAGTTATAAAATGTAAAAGGTGCTAATTATCTCAAGTTATAAATCGTAAAAGGTGCTAATTATCCCAAGTTAGAAAACGTAAAAGGTGCTAATTATCTCAAGTTATAAAAGGTAAAAGGTGAAGTGCAACATTCATAGACTACAAGAATCAGTCAGTGTAGGCTTTCAGATGTGGTTTTCAATAAATGTTTCTGGCAGCTATAAAGCACATGTACAACACCTTAGGCACTTCCATATCACTCAAAACTATAGTAGGAAGCATCTTCCCATTTTAGAGATGGGTCTACTTCAGCAATCAGGTATAAATGATTTGCAGAGCATCACTCCCGAAAAGGCAACTGGCAGGCGGTTTGTAGGTTTGTAACCGATGACTTTTCAGTTACCAGTGTACGCTGTTATGTAATATACTGTAATATACAATATATATATATATATATGTGTGTGTGTGTGTATACATAATGTATATTAGAGTAAAGTACATATAATTTAGGAATAGACTGCCAATAGATCTTATAGTTACATTAACTGTGTTGTGTGTTACACTACATGTAGGCGTATAGCATTAGATATTTGCGAAACCAGGGTGCTGAGTCTCGAATTGTTTGAATTGATCATTAGTGCTGTATCAATAATTTGTGCTGAGTATTTATCTATTTTATTCTAGATGTTCTGCCGCTTACCAACAGCTGTGTGCGGAGAGACGTGTTCGAATCTCTGGTGCACTGCTACCTCGCAACAGACAAACTTCGAGAAACTACGGACTTGTATGATAAACTCGTGAAGTTAGCGAGTAATAGAGACCATGAGCTACAGAATATCAGTCTCCACGCAGAGATCCTACACGCCACGAAACGTTACAGTGGTTAGCACCTAGTTAGCAACTTCTTTATATTTTCCAATCTTGCTTTTCACTGTAAATTATGTGTATGTGTTGTACATTGTCGTTCTTGGTGTGTTTGCATGAATAACCCTGGATTAATAAATGGTCTAGTCCATTACGGAGGTTCAGAATCGTTGGACGTCTCATCTTACACGGCATTCCTATTAATACTGGTCAACACAGATCGTAATCTGTCAAAGATTGTGTTAAACACGTCAAGGTTGTCTGCAACGGTGTTATGACCATGACCACATGACTGACCAGATCAAAACTGACCAAACTCATTATCTTGAAGGCGAATGTGAAACAGGATTATCTGGGTCACATTTAGCCAAAAGAATTTGTGAAATGCGAATATCGGCAATATTGAGATCTTGATGTCTTTGGCATTTATATGATGGAGTTTTCAGAATGAGGAATAATAGCACAATGTCACTGACAAGATTTGCCGTATTTATTATGGTGGTGAAATGACTTAAGCGAAAATTACAGAGGTCTAATGCTCGGGTTTATACTCATTTAAGATATGTATTTTTTTGTAAATTGAAGCGTTAACGATGTAATTACCTGACAGACGAGAAGCATTGTCTCGCTGAACTCATCACTCATTCACCTAATCACAGCGATTACTGGCGACGGTTGGCAACTTGTTACCACTGTCAGGCAAGCGTCGCTTCAGATCCACAAGAAGGCATTAGCAAACTCAAGGCTTTAACGTGCCTCGTGAAACTCAGGTTATACTGTAGTGATGTACCGGGTAAATGATGAGGGAAGTGCTGTTGGTGTAGAGTATAATGTATGTGACATCCGATCTTTTGTTGGTGTAGAGTATAATGTATGTGACATCCGATCTTTTGTTGGTGTAGAGTATGATGTATGTCACATCCGCTCTTTTGTTGGTGTAGAGTATGATGTATGTCAACTCCGCTCTTTTGTTGGTGTAGAGTATGATGTATGTCACATCCGCTCTTTTGTTGGTGTAGAGTATGATGCATGTCAACTCCGCTCTTTTGTTGGTGTAGAGTATGATGTATGTCACATCCGATGAGATAACGGAGAGGCCAAAACCATCAAGATCATCCAGAAAACACGTAGGAGACAGCCAACATATATCGCGCTCCACTTCGGCTGTGATAGTTGTATCTACTGTGAGATGATGAGATAATGGAGAGGCAAGAACCATTAAGACCATCCAGAAAACAATTGAAAAGCCCTTACATAACCACTCAGCAAGAACTACCCAGAACCCATGCCCGTTTCATAGACCGATACTCGCTGTATCTACTTTACCTTTTCCAGCCTGCATTTATTAAAATTAGCTGTTAATGCATTTCTATTTTATTTGCAGACAGATTTTAACGTATAACTTTCACAAAACTTGCTCGTTTGCTCGCTCGTCTGCCGAGATGCGGCTACAGAAGGTGCGTATGTATGCAAATAGCCTGGGATTCAGCCACTCAGTAAGCCACTATTGACCCTTTACAAAAGTTTGTTTGTAGCAATGGCCCGAAATTAACAACGCACTATCTAAGCTATCATTGGGCCTGGATCAAGCTACCCTATATAGATTAGATACTATAGTTAACGCAATGTTACTGTGGAGGTTTGCCTAATTTTATACCGCGGCAAAACCACCCTGGTACAAACGCCGACTCAGGACAGACAGTTCAGTTTCATCTCGTCCACACTCGTCCATCCACGGCACCTGTTCCTTATACCAATAGACATCGGTAGCCATCATTTATTGACCCTGGGCGGGTATGAAGGCTGTTTCTCTAATGTTTACTACGTACAGTGGGACAATGAGGTAGTGGAGTGGTAGCGTGACTAGAGACAGTATCATCAGTCACATCAGACAGAAACCTTTACATAACCACACGACCAGCACGATGTGTAGCCCCGAAAGCTAACAGCTTTAGTGCACTTTCAGCCCGCAAAATTCTGTGGGTGGGAAACTGGCCCGACGAGGGATCGAAAAATCTTGTGGGATTAAAATTCAATGATGATACATTAACAGTGGTGTATATTGTATGAGTAGATTTATTAGTCTTATAGAGAATGAAAAAATGCAAGGGTAACACCTGATAAGATTAATTGAACAAAGAGTCTCATAAGGTGTTACTCTTGCAATTTTTCTTAATAGTAGTGTGATATTTAAATACTGCATTTCAAAGCCAAAGGACACAGCTTGCTAATGCTTGATAATTTTAAAAAGTCAGTAGGGAAGGCAGTTCTATTACAGGTACAAACCCTTCACAAATTTACCACCTCCTCCCTCTCCATGTTGTCATGAATAAATAAATACTGTCCTTATAACTGAGATACGTATCCAGTTGCCACTGGCACACCTGATCTCTTTTACAATCCTAGACTGTTAGTACAATGTCATTCAGTGAGGTTAGCTGTATTGTTCTGGGAATATCTCCATAGAACACCCCCATTTACTCTGGGCAGATCATTGACCTTAATTCAGTCATGCAGAAGGCATACGAACTAGGGAAGGTGATTAGTCAATAATCGAGGTCATGATTTAGTCAGTCATGTATATTCATGGGCAGGTAGTAGGTGATATGCTCCATACGTGATACGTGATATGGCTCACACTCCACGGTTAATGGCTACAGGAAAGTTTCACCAAACATCACGAGAATAGTTTTTGACTCATTCATGACATAACGACCTTTTAAGAGTAAGAAGCTATTTCCATTGCCAAAAGCCTCTATCACTTTTGAAGATCTAAGTGATAATTATGCTACAACCAAGTAACAATTATTTTCTGCCATCTTTTAATTTGTGTTGGAATTGTAGCCATTAACAACACAATCATTTACCCACCAAGCAACGTTATGACAGAATTCCTTTGACATCTTTACGTTGCGCTATTTTCCTATTTCGCTATTTTTCGGGTGGATGCAGTGAGGTCACGTGAGTGAAACCTCACATTGTGGTAGTGTTTGTATGGCGAGTATAACATGTTGGTACTAGTGCATGGTTGTGCAGATAACGCACAGTTGTTATTACCGGGTATATAGACACAGGAATACCACATTACATGTACAATGTAGCTATACCATGGGATGTATCACCATGGTATTGGTAGTGAACCATGTAATGTCAGTCTACCCTCAACAGGTGACGAGTAGTATAATTACAGGTAGAACACAGCTGTAGGTATCACCATGGTATTAGTAGTGAACCATGTATTGTAAATCTACCCTCAACAGGTGACAGCAATGATTACAGATCTGGGGTATGACGTGGAAATCATAGAAACTGCTGCCCAGGTGAGTTAGGTGAATCCTGATGTCTCTGTGACTCTGTCCCCACACTCTTACCCACCAATATTCTTTAATTATGGTACCTGTTTCATCTTTACTCAAGTCAGGTAATTTTATAATGAAGGTATATGTACCCAATCACGAAGGTTACTCGCAAAAGTCGACCAAAAAGGACCAATATGATTACACATTTTACAGCTAAAATATTGGCCTCGACTTATTACTCTGTATCGACATATACACAACTGAATATTGTATATTTATATACGATTAGTCTGCTTAATGACCTAAATAAATAAACTGTCACTCACTAGCAGATGTGACTTATGAGTCGCATTAAATAAGATATATTAATTTGGGTAATGTATCAGTAGGAATCTGACCAATCGTATTCATTCGTGTCCTACACTGACTGGAGTTAGGCATGCTGAAGTGTTCAAGTGTAAAGTGTTGTTTTGTTCCCAGGCTGTGAGAAGGCAGACGGTGAAGGATGGGAATGATCGCGAAGAGCAGATAAATGTTGCTTCAACACCAACGCAAGTTCGCTTTTTACGATAAGTTGTAGTTATGGCTAGTTTGTGGTTTCATGAAGTTGTTACTGTGTTGACTCGTTCATATAAACGACATAGTCAGACAAGTCCATGGTATGAATGGCAATTCATGGATGGCCAGTGACAAGGTGAATCCAGTCTCATCATA